>CM077343.1:46868874-46908243 GCA_039655645.1 Ammopiptanthus mongolicus | reverse complement strand
TATCTCTCACAGATTTCAAAAAAGGGACTTTCGATAGACCCCCAATGACCAATCCTCGCATGAATTGCTAGGGATCCAATAAGTCCAACATTGATTCCTTCAGACGTGTCAATGGACAAATGCGCCCATAATGACTAGGATGGATATCTCGTATCCGAAAACTAGCAGTTCGCTTCCCGAACAATCCCCTAGGGGCCAAATAACTCAATTTCGAGGAGTATGTATCAATTTATGCCTAATTGCTCCACATATAGTTCCTCTAACCATATTTTCTAAAACGAACCAGAGCCAATCCAAATTGATCTTGTAAGAGATTTGCTACGGAACAAATCTGTTATTTTTCAAATGATTCATATCGTCAAGTGTACCCATTCCAAATTTCATTCCAATCAAATGATCCGCAGCTGTCAATATATCTCGCGGTAACAAAAATGTATTGTTCTGAGGTATATCAAGATTCAGCCTTCGGTTCATATTTCGTCGACCATCCTTTATAATTCACATCTTTGTTGAATTTTTTTTTTTAATTCCTTACATAAAGATTCAGAAAATACTGGATCTCCGCCAACACAAGCAAATTGTCGATAAAACTCCAAAATAGCATTTTCTTTTGACCCGATTTTTTTTTTCTCCTTATCATTAAGGAAAGATAAGAAAATTTCAGGGTAGCAAACACTCTCAAGAATTTCGATTAAATTCAAAACCCATAGCTGATGATAGAACTAAAATAGATATTTTCTGTTTCCTACTCACACGAGCCCATATCCTTGCTTTTCTATCAATCTCTAATTCTAATCTTCCTCCCAAATCTGATATTATGGTGCCAGTATAGACTGAAATTCCGTTATGGTCCAATTATGACCGGTAATAGATACCAGGGCTTTGCAATATTTGATTAATTACAATTCTGTATATTCCATTTACTATAGAAGTTCCCAGGGAATTCATTAGAGGAATGTTTCCAATAAAAATAGTTTGTTCTTGGATATCTCTACTGCTTTTCCAAATTAATCCTGTGGATACATATATTTCAGAGGAATATGTAAGTGATTCATATATGGCATCTTTTTCTTTTCTCAAGGGTTCTACCAATTGATATGTTTCCATAAATAATTGAAATTCAATTTCTTGATCTATATCTTCAATTTTTGGAAACTTATAAAGTTTCTTTTTAAGCCCCGATCAATGAACCTACAAAATCCTTCAAATTGTATCTGATTCAACCTGGTTATTGTAGACATTTCCTCATTTCCACCCCAAGCATTTTCAATTTCCCCATTTCTTTATAGAAAATATCCCATGATTTGATTTGCTGTCAGTCTTCATCGAATTACATGAATAGATTTAGCAATAATGGAATTTCTGTTTTTTTACTGAATCACATGAAATTTTACCTAACTCCGTGTATGAAATACCCTATTTGAAAAGAGGAATAAATAGAATTTAAATTCTAAATGGAAACGAATTAAAAAACTCCAGAAGTCGAAGTCTAGGTGGAGTTTTTTTAAAGAATATCAAACCAAAAAATTTCTTCCATTATTATGATATTACATATTCCAATTCGATTGGATACCAGAAAAAAATGAAGCATGATAGTTTCTTGAAAATTCCCTAGAGTATAGGTATTATATACGGATAAAATACCCGATTAGATCCGATCCCCGTGTAGTTAGTGTAACAAATCAATTTATGTTCTAGGGTTTACATATACTGACAGTTGTTGTTATAATTTAAATGTAAATGGAGGAGGATTTTTTTTTTTTTTAATTTCAATAAAAAAGCAATATTGATTAGTTATGTATCAATTGAGATTTTCTTAGTGAAATAAGAAAAAACCATTTTAGAGTAAAATCAAGAATAATTCAGGAATTAATAGGTTAAGTTAACTTAACGGTTCTGATTTGTCCTGAAATATTGCCTTTTGTAACTGAAGGTGCACTTTTTTTAATTGAAAAAAAAGGGGGGTAATTCTCATATATTTTATATTTATTTGTATCGTTTTGGCGGTATGGCCGAGCGGTAAGGCGGGGGACTGCAAATCCCTTTTCCCAGTTCAAATCTGGGTGTCGCCTGATCTCAACAAGAGAATTGAAATAGTTTATTCCGTTTTGTTGATAGAAAACTTGAAATTTTTTCAAACAGAAGCAAGCCAACCAAGCGAGGGAAAAGGACTCTTGAGACTTGTTTGATGCTTAGAATTTAACATCGGAAGGTTTGGTTTGTTCTCTAAAAAATGGCTGTAAATCTTTTTTTTTTTTTTGTCTCGGATTCAAGGAAAGATTCTAGTAGTGAAAAAGAAGCGATAAATCTTAAAATGATAGTTCTTTCTTTCCCTCTACTACTACTGCAGTGTCCGTTTACTAACCTGGTCTTGAATTAGATTGGATAGAGGGATAGGTCGGACAGGAGGGAAATTCTAATCTTATCCCAGTTTTCGTTGGGGAAGGGGTAGAAGAAACCTTGTATACAGACTCATGAAAGTATATCTCATGTATATGATCGCTCCCACATTTATTTAATATTAGTTAGATTGAAAACTAATTGGCTTCTTCTTTTTTTTAATTAAATAATTATTCTATTCGGCAACCTCTAGTCAAAGAATTTACTAGGCTGTCTTGCGATTGTTTTAGAGAACGAATCGGGAGGCGGTAAGGATTAGATCAAATGGAAATAAGAGTATGAGTATGCAAAAAGAATCTGTCTTGATTCTATATTTTAATTTTTATGAAATGATGAAATGGGGGTGGAAACAAAATCGAATAATTTTTTTTTATTTTGTACATACTTTAATATACCCAGAGACATCCTTTGTTTTATTTTGTTTCTTTTTATATTTTTTGCCCCCCCCCCCCAAAAAAAAAAACAAAGAATGTTAATACTTGAATAATATTCGAATGGTTAATTTAGTTGATTGAAAGACCAAAAAGTCTAGTCTATCTAGGGAAGTTTAGGGGTGGGAACAGTCAAAATGCATCTCAAATACATTATCAAATACATTACAAATAGAATCCGACCCTTTTCTTTGTATTTTTTATTTAATATGTTACTTTTTATTTTTAGCGGCCATATAATTGATGTTGATGTACACGTTACATAGTTCATGATGCAGAACTTTTTCAGTTCAGCCTATTGGCTCGGCTCATCCGAAAGAAGTATAATTAAAAAGAAGTATCATTCAAATTTGAGAATCTTAATGAATCCCTATCCTAATTTGTTTATTTATCCTATCCATAATAATATATGAATGAGACCTCAATTATTTTCTTTGATTTTACTTCAATTACTTTGTCTGATCTATAAGACAATGTACAGATATTCCTTAAATATCTGGGGTTACAGAAATGCGGATTAGTTTCTTCTTTTTATCTTTTAGTGAGCATCTTGTATTTCATAAAATTGGGGAGTGATATAATCTTTACGCAAAGGCCATCCTATCCAACTTTCAGGCATTAAAATACGTTTCAGACGTGGATGATTATCATAAGAGATTCCCAACATATCATAAGATTCTCTTTCTCTTGAAAATCTGCACTTTTCCAAACCCAGAAAATAGAAGGAATTCCGGGATTTTTCCTTGAGGCAAATACTTTTATGCATACCTCTTCTGGTTGATCTATACCATACTCTATTCTAGTAAGATGATACACGCTAGCTAACATTCCTCCTGGTGCTACATCATAGGCACATTGGGAACGTAGATAATTGTAACCATATACATATAAAATGATAGCAATGGAATGCCAATCCTCGGGCTTTATTTGTAAAGTCTCTATTCCTTGGTAATTGAAACCCAAAGATCTATGAACTAGTCCATGTTTGACTAGACAAGCAGACAGACGACCCTGCATTTTTTTATTTCTCCTGTATTTTTGTATAAGTTTTGTATAAGTATTTTACATTTCCATTATAGTGAAATTTTTGGAGATTGACTTGCTATTTATTATTATTGTATTTTAGACAAAAGGATCCTATCCTGTCTAATTCACTACTTTGTTGGAGGATACTGAACTCTTTTTTTTTTTTTTTTTTAAAATGTGTCAGAGGATATCTCTGAAGCAGATGGTGGTTGAAAGAATAATTGTTGATTATAATTGCCAGTATGAGTACTGCGTCCAACATGAAACTTGTGGTTGGTAGTAAAACACCTATTCTCTCGTTGAGACCTAATTTGATCTTCATAGATTTCTCGAGATATTTTCTTACAAAGTTTTGTTATAGCATCTCTAATGGCCTCCGGTTTAGGTGGACAGCCCGGCAAATAGACATTCACACAGGAATTAGCTTATCCATGCCCCGAACAGTACTATAAGAATCGGTACTGAACATCCCCCCTGTAATTGTACAGGCTCCCATAGCAATAACATATTTTGGTTCGGGCATTTGCTCATATAATCGAACTAGAGAAGGAGCCATTTTTATAGTTACCGTACCCGCTGTTAAAATTAGGTCTGCCTGCCTAGGACTAGATCATGGTACCAATCCATAACGATCAAAGTCGAATCGTGATCCTATTAATGAAGCAAATTCAATGAAGCAACAACTGGTACCATAGAGAAGCGGCCATAGACTGGATAGTCTTGACCAATTTGAAAGATCATTTAATGTAGTTGACATAACTGAATTTTGGGTTGTTCGATCAAGTAATGGAAACTCAATGAAATTCATAACTGTCTCAATGTTTTTTTTTTTTATTGCCTAAATATTCAAGAATTATGACCATTCTAATGTCCCCTTTCGCCATGCATAAACTGAACCAACAATTAGGATAAGCACGAAAATTAAAGCTTCTATAAATACGGATACCCCCAATACATCGAAACTCATTGCCCGTGGATAAAGAAAAACCGTTTCAACATCAAAAACAACAAAAACTAGAGCAAACATATAATAACGGATTCGAAATTGTAACCAAGCATCGCCCATTGGTTCTATTCCGATTCATAACTAGAAAGTTTCTTTGGCCCCTTGCTAATCGGGGCTAAAATTCCAGAAATTAGAAATGCCAAAATAGGAATAAGGCTCGATATTATTAGAAATGACCAAAAAATATCATATTCGTAAAGCAAAAACATAAACGTACTCCTATGAATGTGGAAAATATATAAAATATACTAGATTAGGCATTAGTAGTAGTTATTAGTCGATTCTATATTAATCTATATTTAATTTCATAATTCTTATAAAAATTATTATTTCTAAAAAATAATTTTTATATTAATATTTATATTATATAACTGCTATTAAATTAAATCATTTTTAGCACATTTTTATAAATGATTTAGACGAGTATACTAGAATACTAATATTAGTATTCTTCTATCTAATATTAAATATCTAATATTAAAATATTCTAATAGAAATTTACAAATTCTTTCTACTACTAATTAATAGAATTTATATTATTTCTAATACTAGTATAGAGTATTTAGTAATGAGAGATATTAGATAATAAATATTATTAGTATCTGTAGGAATATTAGGTCTATACGGACTCGAACCGTAGACCTTCTCGGTAAAACAAATCAAAATGATTATTATCAAAAAGATTTTAATTATTTTAAAGACCCAACATGCATTTTTTTGCATTGGGCTTTTTTCATTAACTGATACAAATATAAGTTAGTCTACCATCTTTTTTACCATCTTTTTCTTGACAAAAAGAATAAGGAGATGACTCCCTGTGCTCTGATTTTTTATTTGGATTACATTATGAGAGCACTATCAAAGTGTTTCAAAGAAGGGTTATCATCCTGACGTAGGTCTGCTTCTCGCCTAGATCAACTTATGTTAAATGGATTCTCTGTCAACTTACTTAACCTAAATTAAAGTATCAAATAGGAAATGAAACTTCATACACCTTAAAGTTCATAAGATAGGACGAAAAGAGAATTTTTTTGAGGTCCCTATACTCATTATGCCTAGCATTGAATAGACTGGGTATTCACCTTATCAATATCTCAAATCAATGATGGATTCTATTTGACTGGCGTCTAAACCCTTTGTCAGGCTATTATTCTCTTGTTTTGTTCCGTTCCCTAAAAAAATGGAGTAAGACATCGATTTCTCAATAAGATCAACTCTTTCGATTACATGATGGACTCCTTTGAAAAAACATTGGCGTGCGTGTTGTAACACCCGATTTTTCAAGCTTTCAAGCTTTCTGTTTTAATTAAACCGTATTTATTCGTTTCTATTTTATTGGAGGGTCTAGAGAGGGAAATAAAATAATCTGAGACCATAGTCATGCTCTACGCTACCGTAGGAAGCTATGGTTAAATTTTGGGTCGAAAACTCAGACGGAGCCCGGTCTGCGTTTTACACTGACAGTATGATTTTACTGCTCAAACGACCTAATTTTGACCCGTGAACGAAACAGTTAGGTTTGTAATTAAATTTCGAACGACTTTGGCTATTTCAAAAATTTTCACAAAAAAGTGAAATAAAATATGTTTTTTTTAGGTGAAATCTTTAATCGGGTAAATAGCGGAGCTGATTACGGATTTATCGGGACCCGCTACAAGATAAATCCTATGTCCAATCAAGGACAACTCATCTAGTGAGTCACCTAGTGAGTCACTAGTGTCATGATGAGCAAGTGTGGTAATGACCATTTTGCCCTCCTAAAGAATTACCTTCTTACCCCTCAAGTTATATCCAAGTGAAACCACTCTTCTCACATCTCATTCAAGCCAGAATTCTGCTCCTCAAGTGCAGCAACTTGTTTTTTCATTCCTCTCAAAATTTCTTCATTTTCTTGCTATTTCAAGGAAGGACAAAGATCAACAAAGATTAAATTGTGAAGGAGAAGCTTGGACTCAAGCAAGTCTTCATTTTACAAGAGGGTAATATCTGTCTTGATCCATACTCATGACCAATATTCTATGATTTCAATTCTAGTACCTTAACTTCAAAAATTCCTAGAAAATGTTAGAAAAATTCAATGGCCATGAAACCAATTTTTATGAACTTACCTTGATGCATGCTATGACTATCTAGAAGCTTGTCCCAAAAATAAATTTCCTTCCTTATTACCCTAGGCTTGGCCGAATTTACCCAAGGGGTTTAAGAGGGGGTTTTGGTTCATTTTTGTATAAAGGAAGCTTGATTATGTTCTAAAGGACCATAGGTTCTAGTTGGTGAAATTTTGAACACCGTATCCTAGTGTTTTTTTGAAGGGGGCCGAACCTATCCTTAAGCAATTAAGAAGATGTTTTAAAAGTTTGACTTATTTTATGATTGTGTGGTGAAAGATTGATAGAGTAAGCGTAGCTCATTGATTTTTCGAGTGCGTTCGGACCACGTGAGTCAGGGATTCACGGAGTAGTGGGACACTCGAAGAACTTTGAAGGCCCAAATCCTTTTTAGACTACAAAAGGTAAGAGGAGGTTGCCTGAGGGATTGTCGATAACTATATGTTATCTGTGTATGTTGTGGTTTGTGTAAGTTTCAATTGACCTGTGTGGTGGATGTTTAATTTAATTTTCGCTATGATGTTATTTGTCAATAATCACCTGTATGTTTGATTGTCGGTAATTATGTGTTATATGTTGATATCTGTTATAACTGTACTATCTGCTGTGACTAGACTGTATTGACTGTATGGATGTTGATTGTTGATTGAGAAGCCTGACAGTGGTCAGTGCTCCATGAATGACTAAGGTAAAAGCTTTTAAAAGTCTTCTCAAGAATGTTAATTTTACCAAAGGAAATTGGAAAGGAAAAGTTAGTAGATGAAAAGTGATATGTTCGAAAAAAAATAATTAATTTTTGGAATGGAGAAAATCACTTGGAAGGAAAAACTAATTTTTGACTTGGAACGTTTTTAAAGCATTAAGATGACGGCAAAAATAATAAATTTATTGGAACGACGATTCCGCGACAAAATGACCCTATTTTGAGAACTATGACGTTAGGAAATTGATTTTCAAGAGAAAAGTAAGTTTTTGGATTTTTAAGGAAAAAGGATTTTTTTTCATAAACAAGTTTTACTCAATGATATCAAAACCGACGACTTGGATAAGTTGCGGGGATTTCGTTTTAATTTGTGTTTCATCGAACGAAAACGACGATAAACATTGAAACGTGAACCTAGTAAACGAGACGTCGGGTTACTAGTGTTCTGTGATGATGACACGTGGATTTAAGATCCATGTTGTGGTATTATGGACTTTGTGTCCTGTGGCCTTCGCGTCCTGTATACTTTATGATGAACGTTGTTAAAGGTAAACATTGGTTTCTACTACCACGAATCTAGGACTGGTGCATCGGTCTAAGATTTCATGACTGAACACTCGGACGTTGTGTCCTGTGTTGATTATGAAAAGTGCTAAAAATGGTAAATCATGATGGGTCGATAGCCTTTGAGCTTCGACAAGGAAAGAACGAGCGAAAAAGAACAGTGACAAGAAACAAAATGTTTTACATGCATTAATTGGCAGACGTACCTATAATTAATCATGATATCTTGGTGGTCAGGATATTCATGTTACATTGTATCATTGTGCCATGGTGGACAATGAAAGCCATATTGATGATCATTGTGCCTTGCGTAGGGCAGTGTTGCTATGGTATTTACGGTGTGTCCAATGTTGGACAGCCGAGCTTGATCAGCTTGATGAACAAGAAGTTGGGATCTCTGGAGATTAAGTAATAAACTAGACGTTGATTTTGAAGTGTTCATGCATTCTTACAAATGATAATGTTTGACGGGTATGAATCCCTTTTGGCAAGTTACTTAATCAGAAAAACGTATGGATTGCCATGATGATATATGTGTATATGTGTTTATGTGTTTTACATGTAGTTATCGTATTTAAATCCATATATTGGTATCTCACTCTTGCATATTCCTGGTTGGCTTTTTCTTTTTGGTATATATTGGTTTCTGTTTATAGATGGATCCGGAGGTGCCCCTCCAGCACTCCAGGGTTCGATCCTTGACCTTTGAGCATGTCGACCATGCTGGCGCCAGGGCAATAAACCCTGGGGCATAGAGCGCCATTTATACATGACCAGTCCGGGAGGTAGTCGGTACGTTCGGAGGAGGACCACACAGACGTATGCATACAGTAGAGTCCATCGAGGTGCCTTTACCTCCGATGTGGCTCCTCCTACAGTTTTGGCAGACCAGGGAGAGTTGGGGGTGCTTCAGGATTTAGCATAGCCCCTACTAGCAGCGGCACCAGCACCGCCCCCAGCCCCAGATGCTGTGGATCCAGCGGTCAATGAGATCGAGAAGGATCCAGAGGAGCTTGTGGAGATAGAGCCGGAGGACTATCCCGTGGATGCTGAGGACGATGCTCCGGGCGAGGAAGGGATTTCTATGACATCTACATCTTTTGTATCTCTGGAGACTGGGGATGATCGACGGGATCTCCCCAACGGGTACCATTAGAGGTTGGCCAGCTGTAGTGAGAGGCTAGAGTTAGAATAGTGCGTCAGTTGGTTATTCTGGCTATTGAGGGCCAGGAGATTTTGAGTAGTGGTTCAGTTCGAGCGTCACGGGTATTATGCAGTTTACTTCTTTGTTTTGTATCTTGTGAATGGCCTATTTATATAAAGGCCCTCTATATAACTGATAAGGAACTAGTATGTATATGATAATAGATGCATATAGTACTGGATATTGTTTTATGCTATGGGGTGGTAGAGTTTTAGAAAACTTTAGTTTCCGAAAGTAACCAGAAAAAGATTAACAGAGTTTATTTTCTAGAACAGAAGGGGTAACCATGTGGCGTCCTAAAAGGGGGTGTCACACTAGTGGTATCAGAGCTGGTCGAGTCTTTCGAGAATCTTTGGGAATTAGGTCTATAGTGTTGATGCTGTGTGATCTCTGTTTTTCGAGTGGCGAGAATAGGTTTGCCCGGCGAGATCCTTGTTTTCCCTTTCCTTGTTTCTTTGTTTTCCTTTACTTCGTAGGAGTAAGTACCCGCTCCATTTTCTGGTTGCAGTTTAACTAAGTATGTCTTGCAGGTCAGTTATGGAACCAGAGGGTGAACGTGGTCGTGGTCGTGGCCGTGGACGTGGACGTGGCCGTGGACGCGATCGTGGTAGAGGTCGCCGAGGTGGCCTATCGGTGATCATGTTTATGCTGAGGAGGACTATGATGGTGCTGTAGATTATACAGCTCAAGCAATGGAGAATGTTGCGGCTGCTATTGCCCTGCAGATGGCTGCTATGGCTGCTCCGAACCAGCAAGCTGCGGAAGGTAGGGGTCTGACTGCATTTCAACGTCAGAATCCCCCACAGTTTCATGGGGACGCTGATCCTGAGAAAGCTGATTTGTGGATACAAGAATTGGAAAAGATCTTTGAGCTCATCTTGAGTCCAGAAGGGGTTAAGGTTTAGTATGCTGCTTTCCTACTGATGGGAGATGCAGAGTATTGGTGGAAAGGAGCCCGACAGCTTCTGGAAGCTGATCATTAGGAGATTACTTGGGATGTGTTTCGTAATGCATTTCTGGATAAGTATTTTCCACAAGGTGCCAGAGTCGAGAAGGAACAAGAATTTCTCTGCCTATTGCAAAGAGATCTTTCTGTTGGGGAGTACGCAGCAAAGTTTGAATCACTTGCTAAGTACTTCCGTTTCTTCCAGACACAACCCAATGAAAGCTGGAAGTGTGAGAGGTTTGAATTAGGTTTGAGGTTTGAGATCAAGGAATCTGTGTTACCCTTGCAAATTAGGAATTTTCAAGCTCTAGTCGAGATGTGCCGAAAGGTGGAGCAGATGAGGAAAGGAAGGGATAATAGAGGGAATGCCGGAGGACCCTCGTGATTTAAGAACCAATTTCAAGCTCAGGGCCCAAGGGGGAGGCAAAATCAGAGGAAACCGTATTTCCGACCTCAAGGAAATAATTAGAATCAACAACCTTATCGTCCAAACGTTTTTCCATCAGGGAGTGGAGGCCAAAGGAATCAAGGCCAAGGCCAAGTTAGAAAGTGTCACAGGTGTGGAGACCCGAACCATATGGCTGATACTTGTCCAGTAAAGGGAGCTAGATGTTACAACTGTGATCAAATAGGACACCTATCAAAGGTTTGTAATGCACCAAGGCGTGGACCTACTGTTCACAACACAAGGACCAATAAACCAACGACAACGGGAAGAGTTTACACCATGAGCGGTGCTGAAGCTTCGAACTCCGACGATCTCATACGGGCTAATTGTGACATAGAGGGTAATCTCTTGACTGTACTTTTCGATTCGGGTGCGACTCATTCCTTTATTTCGATGGATTGTGTGAAACTCCTAAAATTGCCTGTCTCTTTGTTATCATATGATCTAATTGTTTCAACCCCAACTGCTGAACCAGTTACTGTCAATTCTATATGCTTGAACTGTCCCGTTGTTATTCAGGATAGACATTTTCTTGTTGATTTGATCTATTTGCCTTTAATACAATTAGATGTAATTTTAGGCATGGATTGGTTATCTTCCAACCATATTCTTATAGTTTGTGCTCACAAAACTTTAACCTTTCCTAAGGATGAGATTTCTGGATTTTTGTCTGCTAATCAAGTAAGGGCTTCTTTAAAAGAAGGAGCACAAGGATACATGCTACTGTTTTCCTTGGATGTAGAGAGTACGTTAGATCTACCGTCCATACCTGCCGTCAATGAATTTCTTGAAGTTTTTCCTGAAGAGGTACCAGGATTACCGCCTGTTCGAGACATTGAGTTTGCAATTGATCTGGTACCAGGCACTGGACCGATATCCATGGCACCGTATCCTATGTCGCCATCAGAGCTAGAGGACCTGAAAAAGCAACTGGTGGAACTGATGGAAAAAGAATTTGTTAGACCGAGTGTATCACCGTGGGGAGCCCCAGTTTTACTGGTGAAGAAGAAAGACGGGACTTCTCGTTTATGTGTAGATTTCCGCCAACTGAACAAAGTGACGATCAAGAACAAGTATCCTCTTCCAAGGATCGATGATCTACTAGACCTGTTACGTGGAGCGGCCGTTTTCTCGAAGATAGATCTGCGATCGTGATATCACCAGATTCGTGTGAAGGCAGAGGACATACCGAAAACAGCGTTTCGAACACGCTACGGGCATTATGAGTATCTTGTGATGCCATTCGGGGTGACGAATGCTCCTGCTATATTCATGGATTACATGAATAGGATTTTTCGTCCTTATTTGGACCAGTTTGTCGTTGTTTTTATAGACGACATTCTAATCTATTCTCCTAGTGAAGAGAAGCATGCTGAACATCTCAGTGTGGTCCTTCAAATTTTAAAGGAGAAACAGTTATACGCGAAACCTGAAAAATGTGAATTTTGGTTAGACCAAGTTCAATTTTTAGGACATGTCATTTCGAAGGGAGGGATCGCACTGGATCCATCGAAGGTTGAAGCTGTGTTACAATGGGAGAGACCTGAGATGGTAACAGAAATCTGTAGTTTTGTGGGTTTAGCCGGGTATTATAGGAGATTCATTGAGGGGTTAACTCAGAAGGATCAAACGTTTATCTGGACTGAAACATGCGAGGAAAGTTTTCAGGAATTAAAACGGAGGTTGACTACATCGCCTGTGCTAATATTACCAGATCCCAAGGAACCTTTTGAGGTATATTGTGATGCTTCACATCAAGGGTTAGGTTGCGTGTTGATGCAGAACCGGAACATAGTAGCTTATGCTTCCAGACAATTGAAGACTCATGAGAGGAATTATCCTACGCATTACCTGGAATTGGCAGCAGTGGTCTTTGCATTAAAAATATGGAGACATTATTTGTATGGAGCAATCTTCAATGTCTTCAGTGACCACAAAAGCTTGAAATACCTGTTTGACCAAAAGGAGCTCAATATGCGACAAAGACGCTGGTTGGAATTTCTAAAGGACTATGACTTCCAATTACAATATCACCCTGGGAAAGCGAACGTGGTAGCGGATGCCCTGAGTAGAAAAGCAATACATGCATCTGCAATGATGGTCAAAGAGCAAGAATTGATAGAACAATTTCGAGATATGCGGTTGACAATCAAGATGTCGCCGGGAAGGCTTTGCTTAGGTATGATTACTATTTCTAGGATTGATGGAGCAAATAAAGGAGAAACAAGAATGTGATCAGTACCTACAAGGAGAAAAGGAATTAGTACGACGAGGAGCAGTATCAGAATTCAAAGAGGGAACGGATGGAATTTTAAGGTTCGGTGAAAGAATTTGTGTACCGAATGATACGGAGATTAGGACGTTAATTTTGGAGGAAGCTCACAAAAGTAAACTAAGTTTACATCCAGGAGATACAAAGATGTATCAAGATCTTAAACAATTATATTGGTGGTCTGGAATGAAAAAAGACGTAATGGAATATGTCGCCTCATGTCTAGTCTGTCAAAAAGCTAAGATTGAACATCAAAGACCAGCAGGAATGCTACAATCTTTGGACATCCGGAATGGAAATGGGATGGTATTGCGATGGATTTCGTGACAAGTTTACCAAAAACTCGGAAGGGACATGATGCGATATGGGTAATAATTGATCGACTCACCAAGTCGGCTCACTTCTTGCCCATCAACATAAAATATTCGATGGAAAAATTAACTCAGTTATACATCGGAGAAATTGTAAGATTGCACGGGGTACCATTGAGTATCATTTCAGATCGAGACCCGAGGTTTACGTCAAGGTTTTGGCAAAGTTTGCACGAGTCATTAGGAACGAAACTCAGATTGAGTTCGGCGTATCATCCACAGACGGACAGACAATCAGAGAGGACGATCCAATCACTTGAAGACTTGTTATGAGCTTGCGTAATGGAACATCTTGGTAGTTGGGATGAATTTCTACCATTGATAGAATTCACCTATAACAATAGTTTCCATTCAAGCATAGGGATGGCACCCTATGAAGCTTTATATGGTCGAAGGTGTAGGACACCTTTATGTTGGTACCAGGATGGTGGAAGCCTACTGCTGGGACCAGACATCATACGACAGACAACCGAAAAGGTAAAGATGATCCAGGGAAAAATGTGGACGACTCAAAGTCGACAGAAAAGTTATGCGGACAAGAGGAGACGACCTCTCAAGTTTGAGGAAGGCGATCATGTATTTTTGAGAGTCACACCTATGACTGGGGTTGGCAGAGTAATTAAGTCTAGAAAACTCACTCCTAAATTCACTGGACCTTATCAAATTCTTCGTCGTGTGGGTCCAGTAGCTTATCAAATTGCCTTACCACCTTTTCTGTCAAATATTCATGATGTTTTCCATGTTTAACAACTAAGGAAATATATTCTTGATCCATCTCATGTAATCAAATCCGATGTTATACAATTGAAAGAAAACTTGTCTTATGAGACTTTACCCGTACAAATCTCGGATAAGATGACTAAGTAGCTCAGGGGTAAACAAATTTCCTTAGTCAAGGTTATTTGGGATGAAGCAACTAGCGAGGCAACATGGGAAGCTGAGGACAAAATGAGATTGCAATATCCAGATCTTTTCACAGGTACGTAATTTCGAGGATGAAATTATTTTTAGTGGGGTAGTAATGTAACACCCCGATTTTTCAAGCTTTCGAGCTTTCTGTTTTAATTAAACCGTATTTATTCGTTTGTATTTTATTGGAGGGTCTAGAGAGGGAAATAAAATAATCTGAGACCATAGTCATGCTCTACGCTATCGTAGGAAGCTATGGTTAAATTTTGGGTCGAAAACTCAGATGGAGCCCGGTCTGCGTTTTATACTAACAGTATGATTTTACTGCTCAAACGACCTAATTTTGACCCGTGAACGAAACAGTTAGGTTTGTAATTAAATTTCGAACGACTTTGGCTATTTTAAAAATTTTCATAAAAAAGTGAAATAAAATATGTTTTTTTAGGTGAAATCTTTAATCGAGTAAATAGCGGAGCTGATTACGGATTTATCGGGACCCGCTGCAAGATAAATCCTATGTCCAATCAAGGACAACTCATCTAGTGAGTCACCTAGTGAGTCACCTAGTGAGGCACTAGTGTCATGATGAGCAAGTGTGGTAATGACCATTTTGCCCTCCTAAAGAATTACCTTCTTACCCCTCAAGTTATATCCAAGTGAAACCACTCTTCTCACCTCTCATTCACGCCAGAATTCTGCTCCTCAAGTGCAGCAACTTGTTTTTTCATTCCTCCCAAAATTTCTTCATTTTCTTGCTATTTCAAGGAAGGACAAAGATCAACAAAGATTAAATTGTGAAGGAGAAGCTTGAACTCAAGCAAGTCTTCATTTTACAAGAGGGTAATCTCTATCTTGATCCATACTCATGACCAATATTCTATGATTTCAATTCTAGTACCTTAACTTCAAAAATTCCTAGAAAATGTTAGAAAAATTCAATGGCCATGAAACCAATTTTTATGAACTTACCTTGATGCATGCTATGACTATCTAGAAGCTTGTCCCAAAAATAAATTTCCTTCCTTATTACCCTAGGCTTGGCCGAATTTACCCAAGGGGTTTAAGAGGGGGTTTTGGTTCATTTTTGTATAAAGGAAGCTTGATTATGTTCTAAAGGACCATAGGTTCTAGTTGGTGAAATTTTGAACACCCTATCCTAGTGTTTTTTTGAAGGGGGCCGAACCTATCCTTAAGCAACTAAGAAGATGTTTTAAAAGTTTGACTTACTTTATGATTGTGTGGTGAAGGATTGATAGAGTAAGCGTAGCTCATTGATTTTTGGAGTGCGTTCAGACCACGTGAGTCGGGGATTCACGGAGTAGTGGGACACTCGAAGAACTTGGAGGGCCCAAATCCTTTTTAGACTACAAAAGGTAAGAGGAGGTTGCCTGAGGGATTGTCGATAACTATATGTTATCTGTGTATGTTGTGGTTTGTGTAAGTTTCAATTGAACTGTGTGGTGGATGTTTAATTTAATTTTCGCTATGATGTTATTTGTCAATAATTACCTGTATGTTTGATTGTCGGTAATTATGTGTTATATGTTGATATATGTTATAACTGTACTATCTGCTGTGACTAGACTGTATTGACTGTATGGATGTTGATTGTTGATTGAGAAGCCTGACAGTGGTCAGTGCTCCATGAATGACTAAGGTAAAAGCTTTTAAAAGTCTTCTGAAGAATGTTAATTTTACCGAAGGAAATTGGAAAGGAAAAGTTAGTAGATGAAAAGTGATATGTTCGAAAAAAAAATAATTAATTTTTGGGATGGAGAAAATCACTTGGAAGGAAAAACTAATTTTTGACTTGGAACGTTTTTAAAGCATTAAGATGACGGCAAAAATAATAAATTTATTGGAACGACAATTCCGCCACAAAATGACCCTATTTTGAGAACTATGACGTTAGGAAATTGATTTTCAAGAGAAAAGTAAGTTTTTGGATTTTTAAGTAAAAAGGATTTTTTTTCATAAACAAGTTTTACTCAATGATATCAAAATCGATGACTTGGATAAGTTGCGGGGATTTCGTTTTAATTTGTATTTCACCGAACGAAAACGACGATAAACATTGAAACGTGAACATAGTAAACGAGACGTCGGGTTACTAGTGTTCTGTGATGATGACACATGGATTTAAGATCCATGTTGTGGTATTGTGGACTTTGTGTCTTGTGGACTTCGCGTCCTGTATACTTTATGATGAACGTTGTTAAAGGTAAACATTGGTTTCTACTACCACATATCTAGGACTGGTGCATCGGTCTAAGATTTCGTGACTGAACACTTAGACGTTGTGTCCTGTGTTGATTATGAAAAGTGCTAAAAATGGTAAATCATGACGGGTCGATGGCCTTTGAGCTTCGACAAGGAAAGAACGAGCGAAAAAGAACAGTGACAAGAAACAAAATGTTTTACATGCATTAATTGGCAGACGTGCCTATAATTAATCATGATATCTTGGTGGTCAGGATATTCATGTTACATTGTATCATTGTGCCATGGTGGACAATGAAAGCCATATTGATGATCACTGTGCCTTACGTAGGGCAGTGTTGCTATGGTATTTACGGTGTGTCCAATGTTGGACAGCCGAGCTTGATCAGCTTGATGAACAAGAAGTTGGGATCTCTGGAGATTAAGTAATAAACTAGACGTTGATTTTGAAGTGTTCATGCATTCTTACAAATGATAATGTTTGACGGGTATGAATCCCTTTTGGCAAGTTACTTAATCAGAAAAACGTATGGATTGCCATGATGATATATGTGTATATGTGTTTATGTGTTTTACATGTAGTTATCGTATTTAAATCCATATATTGGTATCTCACTCTTGCATATTCCTGGTTGGCTTTTTCTTGTTGGTATATATTGGTTTCTGTTTATAGATGGATCCGGAGGTGCCCCTCCAGCACTCCAAGGTTCGATCTTGACCTTTGAGCATGTCGACCATGCTGGCGCCTGGGCAATAAACCTCGAGGCACAGAGCGCCATTTATACAGGACCAGTCTGGGAGGTAGTCGATACGTTCGGAGGAGGACCACACAGACGTATGCATATAGTAAAGTCCATCGAGGTGCCTTTACCTCCGATGTGGCTCCTACTACAGTTTTTGGCAGACCAGGGAGAGTTGGGGGTGCTTCAGGATTTAGCATAGCCCCTACCAGCAGCGGCACCAGCACCACCCCCAGCCCCAGATGCTGTGGATCCAGCGGTCGATGAGATCAAGGAGGATCCAGAGGAGCTTGTGGAGATCGAGCCGGAGGACATCCCGTGGATGCTGAGGACGATGCTCCGGGCGAGGAAGGGATTTCTATGACATCTACATCTGCTGTATCTCTGGAGACTGGGGATGATCGACGGGATCTCCCCAACGGGTACCATTAGAGGTTGGCCAGCTGTAGTGAGAGGCTAGAGTTATAATAGTGCGTCAGTTGGTTATTCTGGCTACTGAGGGCCAGGAGATTTTGAGTAGTGGTTCAGTTCGAGCGTCACGGGTATTATGCAGTTTACTTCTTTGTTTTGTATCTTGTGAATGGCCTATTTATATAAAGGCCCTGTATATAACTGATAAGGAACTAGTATGTATATGATATTAGATGCATATAGTACTGGATATTGTTTTATGCTATGGGGTGGTAGAGTTTTAGAAAACTTTAATTTCCGAAAGTAACTAGAAAAAGATTAACAGAGTTTATTTTCTAGAATAGAAGGGGTAACCATGTGGCGTCCCAAAAGGGGGTGTCACACGTGTAAACAAGGTGCTCTACCTAACTGAGCTATAGCCCTTGTGTTTTTGATACATTTTGATACATATTTTATCATATTATGTAGATAATTTCTTGTTAAGATGAATATTACATTATCTAATCTCTTTGATTGATATTGGGTTGGTATTGCTTTAAGTAATATTACATTTATAATCCATTGATCTGATAGATAGGGTACCTTTTTTCTATTTTTTCTGTTTGTTTGCGATGATAAAAAATGACCTACTTAACTCAGTGGTTAGAGTATTGCTTTCATACGGCGGGAGTCATTGGTTCAAATCCAATAGTAGGTAAGGTATGGGTAGAACTTATTAGATACCAATGACTTTGGTATCTAATAAGTTTTTCTGCTCACCTTTTGCTTTTATTTTTTTTCCATTTATTTATTTTTTTTCGTATGCACCAACTTGTTACGAAATCATATTGATAGCCTCTACTCGTGTCCTAGCTCGTCTGAGAGCTAGATTTGCCTCAATTGTTTTTCTTTTGCCTTCAGCCTTACTCAAGTTAGCTTCTGCTATTTCAAGAGTTTGCTGAGCTTCTTGTGGATCAATATCACTACCCTTCTCTGCATCATTTACTAAAATAGTGATCTCATTATTGCCTATTCTAGCAAATCCTCCCATCAGAGCCATTGTTAACCATTGGCCATTAAGGCGTATTATCAAAATACTTATATCTATAGCTGTGGCAATAGGTGCATGATTTGGTAATACTCCAATTTGTCCACTATTAGTAGATAAAATAATTTCCTTCACTTCTGAATCCCAAACAATTCGATTTGGCGTCAGTAATCAAAGATTTGAAGTCATTTCTTCAATTTGCTCTCCATTTCTAAGTTCGTAGCCTTCGCAGTAGCTTCATCGATATTACCTACCAAATAAAAGGCCTGTTCAGGAAGACAGTCTAATTCTCCAGAAAGAATCAATTTAAACCCTCTAATTGTTTTTGCTAGACCAACATATATCCCCGGCGAACCGGTAAATACTTCTGCTACTAAAAAGGGCTGTGATAAGAAATGCTCAATTTTTCGTGCTCTTGCTACAGTTAAGCGGTCCTCTTCGGATAATTCATCCAACCCAAGGATATCTATAATGTCCTGAAGTTCTTTGTAACGTTATAAAGTTTGTTTAACTCTTTGTGCAATTTCATAATGTTCTTCCCCAACGATCCGAGGTTGGAGCATAGTTGACGTTGAATCTAAAGGATCTACTGCTGGATAAATACCTTTGGCAGCTAATCCTCTTGATAGTACCGTAGTAGCATCTAAATGTGCAAATGTTGTGGCAGGAGCAGGATCGGTCAAATCGTCTGCAGGTACATAAACTGCTTGAATAGAAGTTATGGACCCTTCTTTGGTCGAAGTAATTCTTTCTTGTAAAGAACCCATTTCGGTACTAAGGGTGGGTTGATAACCCACGGCAGAAGGCATTCGACCCAATAAGGCAGATACTTCGAATCCTGCTTGGACGAAGCGGAAGATATTGTCGATAAATAGAAGTACGTCTTGTTCATTGACATCTCGAAAATATTCTGCCATAGTTAGGGCAGTTAAACCAACTCTCATACGAGCTCCAGACGGTTTATTCATTTGACCGTAGACTAGAGCCACTTTTGATTCTGCAATATTTTGTTCATTAATTACTCCAGATTCTTTCATTTCCATGTAAAGATCATTTCCCTCACGAGTACGTTCACCTACTCCGCCAAATACAGGTACACCTCCGTGAGCTTTGGCAATGTTATTGATCAATTCCATAATGAGTACTATTTTACCCACTCCAGCTCCATCGAACACGGCGATAAGGAGCTAAAAGATCTACTACCTTTATTCCTGTTTCAAAAATGGATAATTTTGTATCTAACTGTATAAAGGCAGGTGCGGATCTACGAATAGGAGATGTTGTGCGAGTATCTACAGGACCTAGATTATCAATAGGCTCCCCAAGCACGTTGAAAATGCATCCTAAAGTTGCTCCCCCGACTGGAACACTTAGAGGAGCTCCCGTGTCAATCACTTCCATTCCTCTCATTAGACCATCTGTAGCACTCATAGCTACAGCTCGAACTCGATTATTTCCTAATAATTGCTGTACTTCACAAGTAACGTTAATTTGTTGACCAATAGTATCTTGGCCCTTAACTACTAGAGCGTTGTAAATATTAGGCATCTTTCCCGGGGGAAAAGCTACATCCAGTACCGGACCAATTATTTGGGCGATACGTCCCAGGTTTTTTTTTTCAAGCGCAGAAACCTTGGGACCAGAAGTGGTAGGATTTATTCTCATATTAAAATATATCCATTTTTGTTTTCGAAAATTTTGGAAATCAAAAAGAGAAATGTTCGTTCGATAACAAAGCAAGTTAATCGGTTAATTCAATAATAAAATGGGAGTTAGTAAGTACTCTATTTTCTTGGTACCATCCAATCAATTTAATTGTTTACTTATTAAATTTCAATGATTTAATTTTCAAGTTCAACCACGACATTTTTAAAATATCAACAAATAATTTGGATGAAATCTTTCATTTGTCTATTATTATAGATTATAGACAATACCGTCTATATTATCTATAGGGAATTCGAACTTGAAATTTATTGACGATTCATTTTTTCTATTTCATTAGCCCTTATTTCATATTTTATCAGCATCCGATTTATACCTAGCATATTTTTTTTTTTACCTATTTCTTTTCGTGGGCGAATTCTGCTTATTTTTACATCTAGGATTTATATATTCAACATACATCACTATCAAGGTCAAGAGTGAATTTCTTATTATTTAGAATCGATATTTCGATTCACAAATAAAAAAAGGATTGGGTTGCGCCATACATATGAAAGAGTCTATGTAACACCCCGATTTTTCAAGCTTTCGAGCTTTCTGTTTCAATTAAACAGTATTTATTCGTTTGCATTTTATTGGAGGGATTAGAGAGTGAAATAAAATAATCCGAGAACATAGCCATGTTCTACGCTATCGTAGGAAGCTATGGTTAAATTTTGGTCGAAAACTCAGACGGAGTCCGGTCTGCGTTTTACACTAACAGTATGATTTTACTGCTCAAACGACCTAATTTTGACTCGTGAACGAAACCGTTAGGTTTTATATTTTATTTCCAACAATATTAGTTCTTTTGAAAATATTCAAAACAAAGAAGTCGTTATATGTTATTTGGACGTAAACCCTAAATCGGGTGGACAACAGAGCTGAATACATGATTTTCTTGGACCTGCTAACGGATAAGATGACATCATCACCATGCCACGTGTCAAATCCCTATGGAGGACACGTGTCAATTTCCTGTCGTCCCGAATAAAATATAATATACCGAAAAATATCTTGACGTGAAATTACCAAGATACCCTTCTACTTAACTACAAGTTTGCCATTGGTCTAAAAATATCTCACTCACTCTCTCACCCCTAAGGCCATTCGGCCATTCTTCTTCCTCCCCCCATTCTCACTTTCTCTTCTTTATCTCTTATTTTCTTCATTTTCCTCCATTGTTAAAGCTTGGAAACTTAGAGATTTTTGGGTGATTCAAGCCAGTTTTCTTCAAGGAATATCATCTAGGAGGTATTATCCTCAACTTTCATCTCTTAATCTCTCTTTAATCTCCATGATTCATGATAGTTTAGTTTTGAACTTAGAACTTCAAAAATCCATAAGAAATTGTAGAAAAATCCTTTTTACACCAAATCAATTTCTTTGATCCTAGTTCATGATTGTCTACCATGATCCAAGAGTTGGAAACCAAAAGAGCTCTCTATCTCAATTGGGAAAAAGGGGCCGAAACCTCCATTGATGAGTGGATGGAGTTTTGGTTCAAGTTTTGGTGTAATAGACTTTGATCTAGTCTTACCACACCTAATAAGGATGGAATCCAAGAGATGACAATTTTTGGAACTCCCTAGCCATATTTTCTTACCCATGGCCGAAGCTAGGGGGGATTAGGAGAGAATTTTTCTGTTTTAAAGTTGTTGTATTGATTGATTGATTATGTGTAGTTGCCGACGAGTAATCGGACGAGAAACCGGGCGACTTCCGGACTGATTGGACAACTTTACGCTTACCGGGAACTTCAAGAGGTAAGGGGGTTTGCCTGAGGGATTTTTAACTATGTGTTCTTGGTGTGTTGTCTGAATTTATTGGTTTGACTGTATGTTGGTTGTTTAAGTCGTGCTCAGATATTATTTGATATGTTGATGACTATCTACAGTTATGTGTTCGAGTACTTTAAGGCATGTGATAGACTATATTATCTGCTATATGTTGAATTGTTAATTGTATTGGTGTGGATTGCTGATTTGGAAAGCCTGACAGTAGTCAGTGCTCAATTAACTAACAAAGATAAAAGCTTTAAAAAGCTTTGTAGTAATACCAAAGATTGATTTGGGAAAAACGTTGGGGATTTTCAACGATGCTAGTTTTCTAAAGGAAAAGAGAAATCCTAAAATATTTTATGAAGTTAGTAGGAAAAGTTAGTTTTTAAGAGTAACTTGATTTTTATGTGAAAAAAGTAAGTCAAGTTATGGAACTTAGAACGTTTTAAGGCTAAACGATGTTTAATTCCGAAAAGATTTATGGAAAACGTTTTCGAAAAACAGTAATGCTGTTCTGGGACGACGTTTTTGGTCTCAGCTGTTTCCTTCAAAAATAGTTTTTGGGAAGGGACTTTGCAACAAAAGATAAATTTTATCAGAAATCCACTAGTTTACAAAGCAGTTTCCAAATAGAAAAGTTTTTCTGTAAAACAAGTTTTCCCAACGATATAAAATCTGTCAACTTGGATGAGTTACGGAGATTTCGTTTTGGATTTGTGTTTCACAGAACGAAAAACGGTGAAAAATGATGAAAAAAGTGAACCTAGTATGCGAGACGTCGGGATACTAGTGTTCTGTACAAATAGCACGAGAAGCCGTGCAACAATGTTATGGACTGCGTGTCCTGTGGACTGTGTGTCCTCCTCTTGTTATGGGGAAACGTCCCCTTGTTATGAGGAAACGTGATTAAAGGTGAATGATGTTTTCTATTACCACGGAACTTGGGCTGGTGCATCGGTCTAGAGTTCCGCGATTGAGCACTCGGACATTTCGTGAGACGACCCGCCGTCCCATCAGTAGAACCTAAGATATTAACTAATCTTAATCGCATAATAAACGTTAGAGCGCCTTATTAAAACGAAGCGAAACGGAAAATTTAGCGCGGAAGCAAAACAATAAACGGCACGCTACGCTTCAGAGTACACAGCTTTAAATATAAAGAAATATATTACATACAGCATTGCCCCATCAGTAGGGCTATAGTAATAAAGTACTACATAGTATATATCAGTACAGACTGAAAACAAAATACATAACTAAGCCAAGAGACAGCTCTTCGGCTAGCCACGATCATTGCCCAACCTCTCGAGGCTAGGGTCCGTGGCACGTCCTCCAGCGTCAGGCTCGTAAGGAATGCCGTCCAGCTCTTCAGCAACTGGTTCCTCCTCGGGGTCTTCCCATAAAATAAGAGCAACACATACAGAAAAATAGCGGGAGATAAGAAACATATATCATCCATATGGGAGAGGGGCATCAGTACAACATATATATATACATCACACAACACAGATAACATATATAACACAACCTCATCCATCTCTTAAGTCACCAATCACAATCATCTCAAACATCGTTCTCTCGAATAAGCCTATGGGAGGGATACTAATCCCTATGTATATGCTGTCTTCCCTATATGCATGTCGGCCGATACATCACGTCCCCAATTGGACATCCCCGTCGGGATCACATCACATCACATCACATCATATCCCGCCTCGGGATTTTACGTAACGTCCCCAATTGGACATCCCCCTTTGGGACCAAATGCTGTGGTATGAAATGTTATGAAAATGCAACAAACATCCATCGCAGGTTGATATCGGAACCTCACGCCTAAACACTCGTCCACGACCACGACATATCGCATCACATCAACGTCGACATCAATCATCACATCAACATCACATCATCATCAACATCGCATCAGCATCAGCATCACGACGCCTTGCGTCTACGAGCCACAGCTCCACGGTCGGGACCACAAAGATATCAACCCGAACAACATCAACGCTCACCATACTCTCAACACTCAATCAATCAAATCACATTATCATCACAACAGTAATTCTACCAGTACAGCTATCATCATAAAGTCAAACAATAATTCATCATGTAGGCAGTTCAACAAATAAAACCAACAAATAATCAAATAACCAATTCAACACATCAACCTCAATAAACTACAATAGTCATATCATCAACTTAGTGGTGATAGCCCAAAAGTACCTACACCCAAGGTCCAGGCACTTTTCCAGGGCTCAACCTCTAGTAGGGTTTTAGGGTTTCCCTACACAGATATATATATATATATATATATATATATATATATATATTCTATACTAGCTTGCCTTCCCGACGATATGAGTTCTTTCTCCCCACCTTAGTGATTTCCTCGAGCAGCTCTGGCTACGACTCCGCAGCTGTCAGTCGGGTGCGCTGTCGAATGTTCGAATCCTGTCCGAGTCTATACAACAAAACACAACCAGAAATTAAAATAAGGAAACCATAATCTATCTAATCTCTAGGATTAGCTACTGCCCTTAATTACTTAAGTAGGCTAGGGATATTGAAATTCTACCAACTCTTGGATCAATGACCCTTAAGCATACCTAATGCATAATCAATGATCAATTATCAAAGATTTGAACCAAAACCCCTTAAACCATCAAAGTAGGGTTTCGGCCCTCACCATGAAAAATAGGTGAGAGTGTGATTTGGCCTCCTAATCACTTGGATTACATGATTAAGGGATGACACATGAGGAATCAAGAACAAAGAACAAAACCCATTTTTTTCCCCAAAAACCCACCCATTCGGACCCTGAAAGATAAATAGGCTAGAGATTTTATTTCATCACAAGCTCTTGGATTATGATAGTAGGGAATGATGCTAGCTCATAGGAATTGGTTTGGTCTCAAAATGATTTTTCTACAATTTTCTAGAGATTTTTGAAGTTTAGATCTAGAAATTGACATTCATGAAAATAAATGGAGAAAATAAAGATTGAGAGCTCAAGGATGAAATCTATACCTTCTAGGTGATAGAGGATGATGAGAGGATGAACTTTGCTTCACAAACTTGCTTGAAAATCCTTGTGGAAGCTTGAGAAAAATGGAGGTGAAAATGGAGGAAGAAGAAGAAGAAAGAAGGAAGAAGAGAAAGTTGGAGGGGATGAGAGAGAGGGGGCTGCACGAAATTATGGAGAGAGAGTGAGGTGAGTCATGAAAATTTAGATATTTTTATTTGAGGTAACTTAAGAGTTAAGAAAAGGGTAAAAAGGTAATTTAGTAAAAAGACCAAGGGCAATTTGGTCATTTCGCATCCCGATATTTTGAAAATCCTCACGACACTTGTAGGAGTCCCCAAATGATTTATCATAGCTCTGGTATGAAAATCATTGGCTCAAGGTTCTCGAAAAACCCTAAGATAGCTCGAATCGTCTCCTAGAACGATTATCGGCCTGAATATAATAATATTATTTTCACTTTCGAACGTCAGGACGAACTTTTTCGAAAATATAGGAAACGTGATTCTAAGACTAACCGTCTCGTTCACGGGTCCAAATTAGGTCTCGATAGCAGTAAAGCACTACTGTCAAGCAAAAACGCAGACCGGGCCCCGTCTGAGTTTTCGACCCAAAACTTAACCATAGCTTCCTACGATAGCGTAGAGCGTGACTATGGCCTTGGAATAATTTATTTAATTTTCTAGACTCTCTAATAAAATAAAATTACTTAAATACTAATTAAACAAAAGATAGAAGAAAATCGGGGTGTTACATTACTACCCCCCTTAAAAAGAATTTCGTCCTCGAAATTCGACGTACCTTAGAATAGATGTGGATACCGCTGCTGCATATCCTCTTCACGTTCCCAGGTGGCATCTCCTGTTGTAGCATCCCATATGACCTTGACTAAGGGAATCTGCTTTCCGCGGAGTTCCTTCACCCTCGTGTCTTCAATCCGTACAGGCAATGCTTCGTATTCTAAGTTATCCCTTACCTGGATTGATTCGGGCTCTATCACGTGTGATGGATCGGGATGATATTTTCTGAGTTGGGATACATGGAATACATTGTGAATATTGGATAGGTTGGGAGGTAAGGCAATTTGGTAGGCAACTGGACCAATTCGGCGAAGAATTTGAAATGGTCCAATGAATCTAGGTGTAAGCTTTCTGGATTTGATTGCCCTGCCGATTCCAGTTCTTGGAGTGACTCTCATAAAGACATGGTCGCCTTCCTGGAACTCCAAAGGTCTCCTCCTCTTGTCACTGTAGCTCTTCTGCCGATCCCGTGCGACTTTCATCTTTTCCCGAATTTTCTTAACTTGCTCCGTCGTTCGCTGTACCATCTCGGGTCCTATCAACTGATTTTCCCCGGTTTCATACCAACAGAGTGGTGTTCGACACTTCCGTCCGTACAGGGCCTCGTATGGCGCCATGCCAATACTCGAGTGAAAACTATTATTATATGTGAATTCAATCAATGGAAGGAATTCATCCCAACTTCCTGTGTTTTCCAAAACCCATGCTCTTAAAAGATCCTCCAATGATTGAATCGTCCTTTCAGACTGACCATTCGTTTGTCGATGATAAGCTGAACTCATCCTGAGCTTCGTCCCCAATGCACCATTTAGACTCTGCCAGAACCTAGAAGTAAACCTCGGATCCCTGTCCGAAATTATACTCGAAGGTACCCCGTGTAATCTTACCACTTCTCTGATGTAAATCTGGGTTAATCTTTCCAAAGAATACCTTTGGTTGATCAGCAAGAAATGAGCACATTTCGTAAGCCTGTCAACGATTACCCAAATTGCATCGCATCTCTTCTGCGTTCTTGGTAGTCCGGAAACAAAATCCATTGCAATGCTATCCCATTTCCATTCTGGGACGTCTAGTGATTGTAATAACCCTGCTGGTTTCTGGTGTTCAATCTTTGCCTTTTGACACACTAGACAGGATTGGACATATTCTGCTACTTCCTTCTTCATCCCAGGCCACCAAAACATTCCCTTTAGGTCCTGATACATCTTTGTAGATCCGGGATGAAAACTCAGTTTGCTCTTATGTGCTTCTTCAGTTCTGCCAACTCTGTTAAGGACATTCGATAGGGTGCTATCGAAATCGGTCCGGCTCCGGGTGTAAGGTCGATTGCAAACTCCACCTCTCTCTTGGGTGGCAATCCTGGCACATCATCCGGGAATACATCCGGAAACTCACACACCATTGGCAAAGCATCAAGACTTGGAGTCTCTTCGGCTTCCAAAGAAAACAGAACCATGCACTCTCCTGATTGTACACCTCCCGATACACCATCACTGGCAGGCAATGATCCAGATTGCTTGGAAAAGCAGAGGGTTTTATTTGAACAGTCCAGTACTACATGGTTGGCCGAAAGCCAATCCATGCCTAAGATAATATCGATCTGCTGCATAGGCAGACAGACTAGGTCCACAAGAAAAGATCGGTTTTCTAACATAACTGGGCATTTTAAACAGACAAATAGAGTTGTTAGGGAATCACCCGTAGGTGTAGAAACAGTCAAGTTATATGGTAAGGATGAAATAGGTAAATTCAAATGATCCACACACGCTAAAGAAATAAAGGAATGTGTAGCCCCCGAATCAAATAAAACAGATAAGAGTCCCCTCGCAACTAGGCACTTACCTTGTACCAGATCGGGACATTGAGAGGCTTCAGACCCTCTCACGGCGAACACTCTTCCCGTTGTCTGCGGCCTGTTCTGCTGGCCCACCATTTGTTGTCCAGTCCCAACACTCTGAGCCCTCCCGGCTTGCTGTTGAACTTGGCCCTTACCGGCGTCCCCTGTTCGACATTCGTTGGCATAGTGGCCCCACGTGCCACAACGGAAGCAAGTGACATTCGGTGCCTGAGCACAATCTTTCACTGGATGCGGCCCGCCACATCGAAAGCACTTGGAGAATCCTGGTTGCCCTTGACTGGCATTTCCTCTTCCATAGTTTGCCGGTTGCTGATTCGGGCGACTGTAAGGCTTCGCCCTCGGTTGGAACTTTCCTCCTCGGCCTTTCTGACCAAAGCTCCTGGTTGGTCCACCACTTGTTACTGGAGTTTGTGTAATTCGCTCTTGATCGTGTCCTTCCAGTATGGTACATTTTTCCACTAGCTCGGGAAATGATCGGATACTCAACGGCAGCATGGCTCTCTTCAGCTCGGACCTTAGTCCGTCTTCGAACCTTCGGCACACCCAGTCTTCATCTGGGTGCACTTGGTAAAATTGGGAGAATTTCAGCAGCGCCTCGAACCTCATGGCGTATTCTCCAACCGACTTCTGGTCCTGCTTCAGGCTTAAGAATTCTTTTTCTTTCTCTTGACGAACACTCCTTGGAAAATATTTCTCCAAGAAGCTCTCACGAAATACCTCCCAAGTCAGTAATCTTCCTCCAGTCTCTAGCAGTCGCTGTTTGTTTTTCCACCATGCTTCAGCTGCTCCGACTAGCATAAAAGCAGCGTAAGTAACCTTCCTATCCTCTCTGCACTGGATAGCCACAAAGACTTTCTCGATTTCTTGCAGCCATAACTCAGCAGCCTCCGGATTGTAGTCCCCATGGAATTGGGGAGGATTCCCCTTCATGAAAGCATTCAATCCAGTGTTTACAACTTCACCTACTCCGACCGGGTTCTGTTGTTGTCTAGCATCCCTCTCTTCCTGTCGCTGCATGAACTGGGCATGCTGCTGTGTTTGTTGCAGCATTGCAGCGGCCAAATCCCTTATGGCCCTCATCGCTTCATTCTGATCTCCGCTACCTCCAACTCCCGAGGTATCCCCACTACTGTCGGGGCCCCCGGTTCCAACTAGTGCTCCCCTTCCTCTACCACGTCCTCTAGCCATTCTTTCCTGGTAAAAGAAGCGTTAGTTTCAATTCATAAGTCATATCTAGTTTGTTAGTTAGGAAAGAAAATGAAGAAAACAAGAGAAAAGGCAAGAGAAGAAGGCTCTCGCCCCGCGACACTATGCTCGCCACGCGAGCCAGAAAGCCCTTCGTATTCGCGACACGAAACGGTGATCGCCTCGCGATCCAGAAGGTCAGCAAAGAACAGCCACTCGGCCTCGCGACGCGAACCTCTACTCGCGACGCGTTCCAGAGATCTAGTCTGATCAGTGAGGAGCAACTCTTCGGCCTTGCGACGCGAACCCCTACCCGCGACGCGATCCAGAAGGTCAGACGGATCAGTGAAGAACAGCCCCTCTACCTCGCGACGCGAAAATCTACTCGCCTCGCGAACCAGGAAAGCTAGCCTGATCATTATGGTTCAGTCATTCTGTCTCGCGACGCGAAATCTAGTCTCGCCTCGCGATCCAGACAGAAACCACCCACCATATCAATCAACCGGCATATATATTCTTTATGGACAATGAAGTTATCACACTTGATAATTTTGCGCATCGGACACACTACCCTTTTTCTAACACAGGTACCCAATGTGGATATAACTGTCCGTACTAGCGTACTTCCTAAACCTCACAGTCCGATATTAGAATCGAACTGCTCTGATACCAATAAATGAGACGACCCGCCGTCCCATCAGTAGAACCTAAGATATTAACTAATCTTAATCGCATAATAAACGTTAGAGCGCCTTATTAAAACGAAGCGAAACGGAAAATTTAGCGCGGAAGCAAAACAATAAACGGCACGCTACGCTTCAGAGTACACAGCTTTAAATATAAAGAAATATATTACATACAGCATTGCCCCATCAGTAGGGCTATAGTAATAAAGTACTACATAGTATATATCAGTACAGACTGAAAACAAAATACATAACTAAGCCAAGAGACAGCTCTTCGGCTAGCCACGATCATTGCCCAACCTCTCGAGGCTAGGGTCCGTGGCACGTCCTCCAGCGTCAGGCTCGTAAGGAATGCCGTCCAGCTCTTCAGCAACTGGTTCCTCCTCGGGGTCTTCCCATAAAATAAGAGCAACACATACAGAAAAATAGCGGGAGATAAGAAACATATATCATCCATATGGGAGAGGGGCATCAGTACAACATATATATATACATCACACAACACAGATAACATATATAACACAACCTCATCCATCTCTTAAGTCACCAATCACAATCATCTCAAACATCGTTCTCTCGAATAAGCCTATGGGAGGGATGCTAATCCCTATGTATATGTTGTCTTCCCTATATGCATGTCGGCCGATACATCACGTCCCCAATTGGACATCCCCGTCGGGATCACATCACATCACATCACATCATATCCCACCTCGGGATTTTACGTAACGTCCCCAATTGGACATCCCCCTTTGGGACCAAATGCTGTGGTATGAAATGTTATGAAAATGCAACAAACATCCATCGCAGGTTGATATCGGAACCTCATGCCTAAACACTCGTCCACGACCACGACACATCGCATCACATCAACGTCGACATCAATCATCACATCAACATCACATCATCATCAACATCGCATCAGCATCAGCATCACGACGCCTTGCGTCTACGAGCCACAGCTCCACGGTCGGGACCACAAAGATATCAACCCGAACAACATCAACGCTTACCATACTCTCATCAACACTCAATCAATCAAATCACATTATCATCACAACAGTAATTCTACCAGTACAGCTATCATCATAAAGTCAAACAATAATTCATCATGTAGGCAGTTCAACAAATAAAACCAACAAATAATCAAATAACCAATTCAACACATCAACCTCAATAAACTACAATAGTCATATCATCAACTTAGTGGTGATAGCCCAAAAGTACCTACACCCAGGGTCCAGGCACTTTTCCAGGGCTCAACCTCTAGTAGGGTGTTAGGGTTTCCCTACACAGATATATATATATATATATATATATATATACTATACTAGCTTGCCTTCCCGACGATATGAGTTCTTTCTCCCCACCTTAGTGATTTCCTCGAGCAGCTCTGGCTACGACTCCGCAGCTGTCAGTCGGGTGCGCTGTCGGATGTTCGAATCATGTCCGAGTCTATACAACAAAACACAACCAGAAATTAAAATAAGGAAACCATAATCTATCTAATCTCTAGGATTAGCTACTGCCCTTAATTACTTAAGTAGGCTAGGGATATTGAAATTCTACCAACTCTTGGATCAATGACCCTTAAGCATACCTAATGCATAATCAATGATCAATTATCAAAGATTTGAACCAAAACCCCTTAAACCATCAAAGTAGGGTTTCGGCCCTCACCATGAAAAATAGGTGAGAGTGTGATTTGGCCTCCTAATCACTTGGATTACATGATTAAGGGATGACACATGAGGAATCAAGAACAAAGAACAAAACCCATTTTTTTCCCCAAAAACCCACCCATTCGGACCCTAAAAGATAAATAGGCTAGAGATTTTATTTCATCACAAGCTCTTGGATTATGATAGTAGGGAATGATGCTAGCTCATAGGAGTTGGTTTGGTCTCAAAATGATTTTTCTACAATTTTCTAGAGATTTTTGAAGTTTAGATCTAGAAATTGACATTCATGAAAATAAATGGAGAAAATAAAGATTGAGAGCTCAAGGATGAAATCTATACCTTCTAGGTGATAGAGGATGATGAGAGGATGAACTTTGCTTCACAAACATGCTTGAAAATCCTTGTGGAAGCTTGAGAAAAATGGAGGTGAAAATGGAGGAAGAAAAGAGAAATGGAGGAAGAAGAAGAAGAAAGAAGGAAGAAGAAGAAGTTGGAGGGGATGAGAGAGAGGGGGCTGCACGAAATTATTGAGAGAGAGTGAGGTGAGTCATGAAAATTTAGATATTTTTATTTGAGGTAACTTAAGAGTTAAGAAAAGGGTAAAAAGGTAATTTAGTAAAAAGACCAAGGGCAATTTGGTCATTTCGCGTCCCGATATTTTGAAAATCCTCACGACACTTGTAGGAGTCCCCAAATGATTTATCATAGCTCTGGTATGAATATCATTGGCTCAAGGTTCTCGAAAAACCCTAAGATAGCTCGAATCGTCTCCTAGAACGATTATCGGCCTGAATATAATAATATTATTTTCATTTTCGAACGTCAGGACGAACTTTTTCGAAAATATAGGAAACGTGATTCTAAGACTAACCGTCTCGTTCACGGGTCCAAATTAGGTCTCGATAGCAGTAAAGCACTACTGCCAAGCAAAAACGCAGACCGGGCTCCGTCTGAGTTTTCGACCCAAAACTTAACCATAGCTTCCTACGATAGCGTAGAGCGTGACTATGGCCTTGGAATAATTTATTTAATTTTCTAGACTCTCTAATAAAAGAAAATTACTTAAAGACTAATTAAACAAAAGATAGAAGAAAATCGGGGTGTTACATTTTGTCCTGTGTTAGAAGTTTTAAAAAAGTGTAATTGTGAATAGTCGGGAGCTTTGAGCTACGACAACGAAAGAACAAGCACAAATAAAAGTGACAAGACTTGAAACATTTTTCTCATGCATTTGTTTTTAGGCAGACGTGCCATCTGATTGGGGGACCTTGATGGCAGGGAACCCTGTGATGACTTTAAGTCATTGTGTAACATTGTGCCTTGGTGGACAATGGTGTCATACAATTGACGAATATTGTGCCTTGAGTTGGACAATATTGTATGACCATTTACAGTTTATTAAGTACCGCTGATTGTAATTTCCATGTAATCGCGTAATGTCATGGTGTTCATGTACTTCCGAATAAGCACTTAGGTGCTGGTCATTATTGTGCCGTGAGTTGGACAATATCGTATGACCATTTACAGTTTATTAAGTACCGCTGAATGTAATTCCATGTAATCGCGTAATGTCATGGTGTTCATGTACTTCCGAATAAGCACTTAGGTGCTGGTCATTGTTGCCTTGGGCCAATGTACCTTGAGCCAGATCAACTCAGTTTTTACACAATGGTGTCCGGAGATTAAGTAAAGAATTAGATGATGAATATTGAAGTGTCATGCATTTCTTTTGAAAATGACGATGACTGTCGGGTATGAGACCCTATGATATACTACTTGTTTATCCAGTAGAAATTTATACGTAATGATTGTATATGTCCATGTGCTGTTGATCTGTAATGCATATAGTTATCTTGTTTGAATCCATATATTGTTATCTCACCCTTGCCTGTACATGTTGGACACCCTGTTGTGTTCTTGGATACATGTACAGATGCATTTCAGCGGATCCTTGGGCCACTTTGGGACCCCGAAGCTGGAGTCACTTTACGTCGATGGCAAGGATGTGTGGACTGGCAACAACGAGGCTTAGTCTCAAGGGTTTGAAGTATACTAGGTAGTATACTTTACCATCTTTAGATGTTCTTGTATTAGACCAGCTCTTAGGATTTTTGATGTACGTATGGCGTATGGAAAGATTGGGGAAAATGATTTACGCCTTATGCCAAGGTTGAGTTATTATTACAAAGGATGAATGGCAATTTGTTTTATATGATTGTTCTGTTTTGTTTTTGGTATCAAATTTCTATAACCACTCGAGTGATTGTTTTTCAAAACAAAAAGTTTTTAGTTTCCGTAATGGGTTACCATGTGATGTCCCAGAAGGGGTGTCACAGTATACAATAATGATGTATTTGGCAAATCAAATACCATGGTTTACTAATGAACCATTCAGATTAATTGATAATATTAGTTGATCATTTTGTGAAAGATTCCTGTGAAGTGAAAGGATTCATTAACTCCTAAGTCGAGTAGACCTTGTTGTTGCGGTAATTCTTAATTCATGAGTTGTAGGGAGGGATTTACGTCACCACAAACAGAGACTAAAGTAAGTGTTGGCTTCAAAGCTGGTGTTAAAGATTATAAATTGACTTATTATACTCCTGACTATGAAACCAAAGATATTGATATCTTAGCAGCATTCCAAGTAACTCCTCAACCCGGAGTTCCGCCTGAAGAAGCAGGTGCCGCGGTAGCTGCCGAATCTTCTACTGGTACATGGACAACTGTGTGGACCGATGGGCTTATCGTTACAAAGGACGATGCTATCACATCGAGCCCGTTACTGGAGAAGAAAATCAATATATTGCTTATGTAGCTTATCCCTTAGACCTTTTTGAAGAAGGTTCTGTTACTAACATGTTTACTTCCATTGTAGGTAATGTATTTGGGTTCAAGGCCCTGCGCGCTTTACGTTTGGAAGATTTGCGAATCCCTACTTCTTATATTAAAAATTTCCAAGGTCCGCCTCACGGCATAACAAGTATGGCCGTCCCTTATTGGGATGTACTATTAAACCTAAATTGGGGTTATCCGCTAAGAATTACGGTAGAGCAGTTTATGAATGTCTCCGCGGTGGACTTGATTTTACCAAAGATGATGAAAATGTGAATTCCCAACCATTTATGCATTGGAGAGACCGTTTCTTATTTTGTTCCGAAGCAATTTATAAAGCACAGGCCGAAACAGGTGAAATCAAAGGGCATTACTTGAATGCCACTGCAGGTACATGCGAAGAAATGATAAAAGAGCTGTATTTGCCAGAGAATTAGGCGTTCCTATCATAATGCATGACTATTTAACAGGGGGCTTCACTGCAAATACTAGTTTATCTCATTATTGCCGGGATAATGGTCTACTTCTTCATATCCATCGTGCAATGCATGCAGTTATCGATAGACAGAAGAATCACGGTATGCACTTTCGTGTACTAGCTAAAGCCTTGCGTTTGTCTGGTGGAGATCATATTCACGCTGGTACCGTAGTAGGTAAACTTGAAGGGGAAAGAGAGATCACTTTAGGTTTTGTTGATTTACTAAGTGATGATTTTATTGAAAAAGATAGAAGCCGCGGTATTTATTTCACTCAGGATTGGGTTTCTCTACCAGGTGTTCTGCCCGTTGCTTCGGGGGGTATTCACGTTTGGCATATGCCTGCTCTGACCGAGATCTTTGGAGATGATTCCGTACTCCAATTCGGTGGAGGAACTTTAGGGCACCCTGGGGGAAATGCACCCGATGCCGTAGCTAATCGAGTAGCTCTCGAAGCATGTGTACAAGCTCGGGATGAGGGACTTGATCTTGCTCGTGAGGGTAATCAAATTATCCGTGAGGCTAGCAAATGGAGTCCTGAATTAGCTGCTGCTTACGAAGTATGGAAGGAGATCAAATTTGAATTCCCAGCAATGGATACTTCGTAATCCAGTAATTATCAATCGTTCTATGGAATTGCAATTCTATTTCAATTAAATTCGGCTCAATCCTTTTATTTTAGTAAAAGGATTGAGCCAACCGAATAATACAACCAACAGGTACTTTGTTATATATAACATTTTTTATTAATATCTAAATTTAATATCGAACAAAAAAAATAGAATAGATAAATAGTTATCTAGATATACCAAATCTTAAATAAAAATATAAGACAAAAGTTTCTATTTTTATTCTTATTCTTGGCTTGTATCCATAATGAATCTTATGGATCGTTAGGATTGGTGTATTCTTTTCTATCCCGTAGTTTCGTTTCGGATCATAGATCAAGCTAAATATCATAACTTTTGCTACCCATCCTGGTCCTGGATATTGCCCTTATTTCCTTTCGTGTTGGAATAGAAACTTATTAAGCAGATGATATTTTACGAAAAGGGTTCTTCCGATTCTTAAGGGAGAACAACTATTTTTTTTTTCGATGTGAATTTCACACAACAGAGGGAACTATTAAGAAGTTTTTTTCTATAATTTTTTTTTTAGTTTAGAATAGAATTTCTATTTAATAATTATACCATAAAATAATTAAATAAAATAGATAATAAAATTAAAAATTAAAAAATCTATTTTATTTCATAATATAGAAATATATAGAAACATCATATTAAGATTAAGTTAAGATATCATTTTCGAATTTTAATCCGTTTTGCTTGTTTTCTCAATTTTATTCTTTTGTATTCGTTTTTCATCACTCATATTGACAACAGAGTATCAAACAAATATAATCCGAACATGAATAAATCGATCGATTTATTCACGTTACCGTTTCGTAGGCTTTTTTATTGTGATTGAATATACACATCCTATTTTATTAATTTTATTAGGGTTGCTAACTCAATGGTAGAGTACTCGGCTTTTAAGCGCGACTCAATTTTTTACACATTTCTATGAAGCAATTAGTTCGTCCATACCATTGGTAGAGTTTGTAAGACCACGACTGATCCAGAAAGGAATGAATGGAAAAAGCAGCATGTCGTATCAATACAATGGCAAATAAAAAAAAAATTAATTCTTATTGGATCATTGGGTCCGGCCAAAATTTTTGTTTGAATTCTTGGATCGAAAGAAAAAAAATGCAATTGGGTTGAATTAATAAAGGGATAGAGCTTGGCGGCTCCAATGATAGGGAAACAAAAAGCAACGAGCTTTCATTTTTAATTTGAATGATTACCCCATCTAATTGTACGTTAAAAATCGATTAGTGCTTGATGTAGGAAAAGCTTATGCCACGAATAGATTATTTTGTGATTTATTTTTGTTATGAGTCCTAACTATTAGCTATTCTCCATTATGGGATGCCGATAAATGTGTAGAAGAAAGAGTATATTGATAAAGATCATTTTTTGTCCAAAATCAAAAGAGAGATTAGGCTGAGAAAATAAAGGATTTCTAACTAGCTTGTTTTCCTAGAACAATTAGATTAGATGGAAAAAGCGAGGAGAGAGAGTCCGTTGATGGGTTTTACTTGTTTTCTAGGTATCTATTCATACTCATTTTTTATTCTAATTAGAATATATATAATACCTGTTTTGATTGTATCGCACTATGTATCATTTGAGAATCAATGAATCCCTGATCCTTTGACCAAATTGAATTTAAAAAATGGAGGAATATCAAGTAGATTTAGAACTAGATATATCTCGAACAGGACTTCCTATACCCACTTATTTTTCGTGAGTATATTTATGGACTTGCTTATGGTCATGATTTTAATAGATCCATTTTTGCGGAAAATGTAGAATATGACAATAAATCTAGTTTACTGATTGTAAAACGTTTAATTCCTCGAATGTATCAACAGAATCATTTGATTATTTCTGCTAATGATTCTAAAAAAAATCAATTTTGGGGTTATAACAAGAATTTGTATTCTCAAATAATATCAGAAGGTTTTGCCATCGTCGTGGAAATTCCATTTTCCCAACAATTAATAAGCTCCTCCTTAGAGGGGGCAGAAATCATAAAATATTATAATAATTTGCAATCGATTCATTCCATTTTTCCGTTTTTCGAGGATAAATTTCCATATTTAAATTATGTGTCAGATGTACGAATACCCTATCCTACCCATCTGGAAATCTTGGTTCAAACCTTTCGATCCTGGGTGAAAGATGCCCCTTTCTTTCATTTATTAAGGTTGTTTCTTTATGAGTATTGTAATTGGAATAGTCTTATTACTCCAAAAAAATCGATTTCTACTTTTTCAAAAAGTAATCCAAGATTTTTCTTGTTCCTATATAATTTTTATGTTTGTGAATACGAATCTATCTTCCTTTTTCTACGTAACAAATCCTCTCATTTACGATTAACATCTTTTAGCGTTTTTTTTTTTTTTTTGAGCGAATCTATTTCTATGCAAAAATAGAAGATTTTGTAGAAGTCTTTGCTAATGATTTTTCGTCTACCTTATCATTCTTCACGGATCCTTTCATTCATTATGTTAGATATCAAGGAAAATCCATTTTGGCTTCAAAGAATGCGCCCCTTTTGATGAATAAATGGAAATACTATCTTATCCATTTATGGCAATGTCATTTTGATGTTTGGTCTCAACCAGGAACGATCCAAATAAACCAATTCTCCAAACATTCATTTCACCTTTTGGGCTATTTTTCAAATGTGCGGTTAAATCGTTCAGCAGTACGGAGTCAAATGTTGGAAAATTCATTTCTAATAGAAATTGTTATGAAAAAGCTTGATACAATAGTTCTTATTATTCCTCTAATTAGATCATTCGCTAAAGCGAAATTTTGTAATGTATTAGGGCACCCCATTAGTAAGCCGGTCTGGGCCGAGTCATCTGATTTTGATATTATTGACCGATTTTTGCGGATATGTAGAAATCTTTCTCATTATTACAATGGATCCTAAAAAAAAAAAGAGTTTGTATCGAATAAAATATATACTTCGGCTTTCGTGTATTAAAACTTCGGCTCAAACACAAAAGTATTGTACATGTTTTTTTGAAAAGATTAGGTTCAGAAAAATTATTGGAAGAATTCTTTACAGAGGAAGAAGAGATTCTTTCTTTGATCTTTCAAAAAGCTTCTTCTACTTTGCAGAGGTTATATAGAGGTCGGATTTGGTATTTGGATATTATTTTCAACAACGATCAGGTCAATCATGAATGATTGGTTATGATACTTTGTAAATGGGTAAATGGAAATTATCCTTGAATGAAGATAATAAAAAAAATTCATTTATTTAGTATTCTATACCTATACTATAGGATTATGAAATGTTCATGTAGTAAGAGTCGGGATTCCGGATTCATAAACTGAGTATTTAACTTTCTTAAAGTCTTGTTCTTGGGAAGTAACTCAGGTTTAGATGTATACATAGGGAAAGCCGTATGCAATGAAAAATGCAAGTACGGTTTGGGGAGGGATTTTTTCTTTCTTGTTTTACTGTTGAATTTGATTAACAAATAAATTATCTACTCTATTCGATTAGTTCCGGGTTCGAGTCCCGGGCAACCCATTAGAGTTATAATATATTGAAGTTATATGTACATAACCACAGAGAAGTCATATGTATAGAATGTATATAAAACCAGAATGAATGAAAGGAGGTAAGATAAGATAAAAAGCGAATTCGGATGAATCTAGATGAATAAGAGCATACTATGGATATTAGTATTGGTTGACACCGGTATATAAGTCATGTTATATTGTGGAATAACAAGTCCTCAATTATCTAGTTATAGAGAATTCGTGTGCTTGGGGTGTCTCTGATGATTAAATAAACCAAGATTTTACCATGACTACAATTTTAGAAAGACACGAGAGCGAAAGCCTATGGGGTCGCTTTTGTAACTGGATAACTAGCATCGAAAACCATCTTTACATTGGATGGTTTGGTGTTTTGATGATCCCT
>CM077343.1:46858874-46863874 GCA_039655645.1 Ammopiptanthus mongolicus | reverse complement strand
GACTCCACGAGATCTAGTTTCATTCAAGTAACGGATTTTAGCCAATTGAAAGGATCTTCTGATCAATCCAGGGATCATTTCGATTCCATTCGGAATATCACACATTGATCAATCAAAGAGAGATTCAACAACTAAAAGAAAGATCAATTCTTTGTTGGGATCTTACCTTTCTTCAAATGGAACGAACAGAGATCGAATCAGAATGAATAGAAATAGAGATCGAACAAGAACGAACAGAAACAGTGATCGAATCAGAGCGATTCCCCAAATGCCTTTCTGGATATTCCTCAATGTGCCGACTATTCATGGAACGTGAGAAGTAGATGATTATTCATCTGCTTCCGGAAGAAATCGAAGAATTTCTTGGGAATCCTACAAAAGCCAATCGTTCTTTTTTCTCTGATAGATGGTCAGAACTTCATCTGGGTTCGAATCCTATTAAGAGGTCCACTAGAGATCAGAAATTGTTGAAGAAAGAACAAGATGTTTCTTTTGTTCTTTCCAGGCGATCGGAAAATAAAGAAATAGTTAATATATTCAAGATAATTATGTATTTACAAAATACCGTCTCAATTCATCCTATTTCATTAGATCCGGGATGTGATATGGTTCCGAAGGATGAACTGGACAGTTCCAATAAGATTTCATTCTTGAACAAAAATCTATTTTTTGGTTTATTTCATCTATTCCATGACCGGAACATGGGGGGATACACGTTACACCACTATTTTGAATCAGAAGAGAGATGTCAAGAAATGGCAGATCTATTCACTCTATAAATAACCGAGCCGGATCTGGTGTATCATAAGGGATTTGCCTTTTCTATTGATTCCTCCGGATTGGATCAAAAACAATTCTTGAATGAGGTATTCAACTCCAGGGATGAATCGAAAAATAAATCTTTATTGGTACTACCTCCTCTTTGTTATGAAGAGAATGAATCTTTTTATCGAAGGATCATACAAAAAATGGGTCCGGACCTCTTGCGGGAATGATTTGGAAGATCCAAAACCAAAAATAGTGGTAATTGCTAGCAACAACATAATGGAGGCAGTCAATCAATATAGATTGATCCGAAATCTGATTCAAATCCAATATAGAACCTATGGCTATGGGTACATAAGAAATGTATTGAATCGATTCTTTTTAATGAATCGATTCTATCGCAACTTCAAATATGGAATTGAAAGGTATCAAATAGGAAATGATACTCTGAATCATAGAACTATAATGAAATACACGATCAACCAACATTTATCAAATTTGAAAAAGAGTCAGAAGAAATGGTTCGATCCTCTTATTTTGATTTCTCGAACTGAGAGATCCATGAATCGGGATCCTAATGCATATAGATACAAATGGTCCAATGGGAGCAAGAATTTCCAAGAACATTTGGAACATTTCATTTCTTAGCAGAATAGTCGTTTTCAAGTAGTGTTCGATCGATTACGTATTAATCAATATTCGATTGATTGGTCTGAGGTTATCGACAAAAAAGATTTGTCTAAGTCACTTTGTTTCTTTTTGTCCAAGTTACTTCTTTTTTTGTCCAAGTTTCTTCTCTTTTTGTCTAACTCACTTCCTTTTTTCTTTGTGAGTTTTGGGAGTATCCCCATTCATAGGTCCGAGATCCACATCTACGAATTGAAAGGTCCGAATGATCCACTCTTAATCAGTTGTTAGAATCAATAGGTCTTCAAATCGTTCATTTGAAAAAATGGAAACCCTTCTTATTGGATGACCATGATATTTCCCAAAAATCGAAATTCTTGATCAATGGAGGAACAATATCACCATTTTTGTTCAATAAGATACCAAAGTGGATGAATGACACATTCCATACTAGAAAGAATCGCAGGAAATCTTTTGATAACACGGATTCCTATTTCTCAATGATATCCCACGATCAAGACAATTGGCTGAATCCCGTGAAACCATTTCATAGAAGTTCATTGATATTCTCTTTTTATAAAGCAAATCGACTTAGATTCTTGAATAATCGATATCACTTCTGCTTCTATTGTTACAAAAGATTCCCTTTTTATGTGGAAAAGGACTGTATCAATAATTATGATTTTACGTATGGACAATTCCTCAATATCTTGTTCATTCGCAACAAAATATTTTCTTTGTGTGGCGGTAAAAAAAACACATGCTTTTTTGGAGAGAGATACTATTTCACCAATCGAGTCATAGGTATCTAACATATTGATACCTAACGATTTTCCACAAAGTGGTGACGAAGGGTATAACTTATACAAATCTTTCCATTTTCCAATTCGACCCAATCCATTCGTTCGTAGAGATATTTACTCAATCGCAGACATTTCTGGAACACCTCTAACAGAGGGACAAATAGTCAATTTTGACAGAACTTTTGTCAACCTCTTTTAGATATGAATCTACCTGATTCAGAAGGGAAGAACTTGCATCAGTATCTCAATTTCAATTCAAACATGAGTTTGATTCACACTCCATGTTCTGAGAAATATTTACCATCCGAAAAGAGGAAAAAACAGAGTCCTTATCTAAAAAAATGCCTTGAGAAAGGGCAGATGTATAGAACCTTTCAACGAGATAGTGCTTTTTCAACTCTCTCCAAATGGAATCTATTCCAAACATATATACCATGGTTCCTTACTTCAACAGGGTACAAATATCTAAATCTCATATTTTTAGATACTTTTTCAGACCTATTGCCGATACTAAGTAGCAGCCAAAAATTTGGATCCATTTTTCATGATATTATGCATGGATCAGATATATCATGGCGAATTCTTCAGAAAAAATTGTGTCTTCCACAATGGAATCTGATAAGTGAGATTTCGAGTAAGTGTTTACATAATCTTCTTCTGTTCGAAGAAATTATTCATCGAAATAATGAGTCACCATTGATATCGACACATCTGAGATCGCTAAATGTTCGGGAGTTCCTCTATTCAATCCTTTTCCTTCTTCTTGTTGCTAGATATCTCGTTCATACACATCTTTTCTTTGTTTCTCGAGCCTATAATGAGTTACAGACAGAGTTCGAAAAGGTCAAATCTTTGATGATTCCATCATACATGATTGAGTTGTGAAAACTTCTGGATAGGTATCCTACATCTGAACTGAATTCTTTCTGGTTAAAGAATCTTTTTCTAGTTGCTCTGGAACAATTAGGAGATTCTCTAGAAGAAAGACTGGGTTCTACTTCTGGCGGCAACATGCTATGGGGTGGTGGTCCCGCTTGTGGGGTCAAATCAATACGTTCTAAGAAGAAATATTGGAATCTCATCGATCTCATAAGTATCATACCAAATCCCATCAATTGAATCGCTTTTTCGAGAAATACGAGACATCTAAGTCATACAAGTAAAGTGATCTATTCCTTGATAAGAAAAATAAAAAACGTGAATGGTGATTGGATTGATGATAAAATAGAATCCTGGGTCTCGAACAGTGATTCGATTGATGATAAAGAAAGAGAATTCTTGGTTCAGTTCTCTACCTTAACGACAGAAAAAAGGATTGATCAAATTCTATTGAGTCTGACTCATAGTGATCATTTATCAAAGATTAACTATGGTTATCAAATGATTGAACAACCGGGAGCAATTTACTTACGATACTTAGTTGACATTCATAAAAAGTATCTAATGAATTATGAGTTCAATACATCCTGTTTAGCAGAAAGACGGATATTCCTTGCTCATTATCAGATAATCACTTATTCACAAACCCCGTGTAGGGCTAATAGTTTTCATTTCCCATCTCATGGGAAACCCTTTTCGCTCTGCTTAGCCCTACCCCCTAGGGGTATTTTAGTGATAGGTTCTATAGGAACTGGACGATCCTATTTGGTCAAATACCTAGCAACAAACTCCTATCTTCCTTTCATTACAGTATTTCTGAACAAGTTCCTGGATAACAAGCCTAAGGGTTTTCTTATTGATGATAGTGACGATAGTGATGATAGTGATGATAGTGACGATATCGACCGTGACCTTGATACGGAGCTGGAGCTCCTAACTATGATGAATGCACTAACTATGGATATGATGCCGGAAATAGACCGATTTTATATGCCCCTTCAATTCGAATTAGCAAAAGCAATGTCTCCTTGCATAATATGGATTCCAAACATTCATGATCTGGATGTGAATGAGTCGAATTACTTATCCCTCGGTCTATTAGTGAACTATCTCTCCAGGGATTGTGAAAGATGTTCCACTAGAAATATTCTTGTTATTGCTTCGACTCATATTCCCCAAAAGGTAGATCCCGCTCTAATAGCTCTGAATAAATTAAATACATGCATTAAGATACGAAGGCTTCTTATTCCAGAACAACGAAAGCACTTTTTCACTCTTTCATATACTAGGGGATTTCACTTGGAAAAGAAGATGTTCCATACTGATGGATTCAGGTCCATAACTATGGGTTCCAATGTACGAGATCTTGTAGCACTTACCAATAAGGCCCTATCAATTAGTATTATACAAAAGAAATCCATTATAGACACTAATATAATTAGATCTGCTCTTCATAGACAAACTTGGGATTTGCGATCCCAGGTAAGATCGATTCAGGATCATGGGATCCTTTTCTATCAGATAGGAAGGGCTGTTTCACAAAATGTACTTCCAAGTAATTGCTCCATAGATCCTATATCTATCTATATGAAGAAGAAATCATGTAACGAGGGGGATTCTTTTTTTTACAAATGGTATTTCGAACTTGGAACGAGCATGAAGAAATTAACGATACTTCGTTATCTTTTGAGTTGTTCTGCCGGATCAGTCGCTCAAGACCTTTGGTCTCTACGTGTGGACCTGAAGAAAAAAATGGGATCACTTTTTATGGACTCGTTGAGAATGATTCTGATCTAGTTCATGGCCTATTAGAAGTAGAAGGCGCTCTGGTGGGATCCTCACGTACAGAAAAAGATTGCAGTCAGTTTGATAATGATCGAGTGACATTGCTTCTTCGGCCCGAACCAAGGAATCCCTTAAATATGA
>CM077343.1:46846374-46851374 GCA_039655645.1 Ammopiptanthus mongolicus | reverse complement strand
TTCATGGAAAACCTGCTTTATTTAGATCGGGAAAATCGTACGTATGGTTTTCTGAAATCATGTGCTATTGCTCAAATCCGCAGTCAATCCTATTTCCGATAGGAGCAGTTGACAATTGAATCCAATTTTTCTCATTATTTTCGTATTCGTAATATAATAGTGTGAAAAGCAAAGAACGCCGGACTCCAAGTTGTTCAAGAATAGTGGTGTTGAGTTTCTCGACCCTTTGCCTTAGGATTAGTCAGTTCTATTTCTTGATGGGAGCAAGAGAAGGAAGGGGTATAACTTTGCGGTAAAGTGTCACCTTGACGTGGTGGAAGTCATCAGTTTGAGCCTGATTACCCCTAAACCCAATGTGAGTTTTTCTATTTGGATGCCTTGATCGAATGAGAATGGAGAGTGGATAAGAAGCTCGTGGGATTGACGCGAGGGGGGGGGAGGGCTATATTTCTGGGAGCGAACTTGATAACTTTTTTTATGAAGAGTTATTTGTACCTTTGTCACTTGTGTTTTTGTGGTCTTTGAGTATTTTGGGTTTATGTTTTTAGTATTTTAGTGTGATTTTGTGTAAAGTGTGTTTTATAAGAGTCTTTTGTGAGTTTTAATGTTTTGGTGTCTTTTAGAACTGTTTTTGGTGATTAAGTGAGAGTTTTCTATGCAGGGCAGTTTTTGGATAATCAGGCGCTGAACTGGAGACGCTGCTCTAGGATTTACTGTAGCAATCGTAGCTGAAGCTGGTTTGGAAAAAGGACAAAAGTTCAAAACATTCTCTTACATGATGAGGTGTCCTTCGCTGATTAGGGCAGTGACTTACACGTGGGGCTGGTATTTAATGCGTTGGACTTAAGGAATTGGGCCTAGGACACTTTTACTAGCCAACTTTTAGCCCAAAAAGGATGAGAGAGGAAAGGGCCTTGAGATAATTCTAAAAAAAACCCTAAATAAAGGACATCCAAGGAGAGATAGGACCAGATATCATCTTCCTTGACTGGAGAGGACAGCAGCTGCGCCCTTTTCTCTCTCTCCTCCATTGTAATGGCTTCTTCTTCCATTTCTTATTTTTTTTTCTTTGTTTTTATAAGCTCAATATGAGCTAAATTTCTTGTAGCTATGGGATGTTGAACTTGTAATGGATTTCTAGTGAATGTTATGTTATGCTTTGCTAATGCATTTTCTATAAATCTGATATGGATTGTGTTTTAATTAAGCTTGATCACCTTAGTTAGAACTTGAGCTCACGGCTGCTTGGAAAAGCTAAGTGTAGCAGAACTGTTTTATAGATAAGAGTAAAATCATTAGTTGGAAAATTATGATGAAGAGTGATTTAGGAATGAACATTCTAACTCTTAGGCTAGCTGGAATGAGCTTAAGTGAGTCGTGAATGTAACTAAAATGGACCTAGGAATAGGAGACGTTTAGTGAAGTTCATCTCAGAACTGTTGGAAAATAAACTTTCATTTCCTGGAGCCAATTGCCGTAGCAATGCAAACGCATAACTGAACTAGACTGAAGTTGCAAGGGATACTTCCCCGTAGCTGTTTTACCCATTCTGTTAACAACTCCGTTTTTATTGCTCTAGCATTTATTTTCCCAAAACTGTCCTTGATACACACACACAAATTATTTGTTACTCTTTGTTAATCTTGATTAATAGAGCCATTAATTCAAACTTGGTACTTGATTCACCATATAATCCTCGTGGGAACGATCTCTCTTACACTTAATTACTTGTTAAACGATTGTGTATACTTGCACAAGCACATAAACCATTTTTATAGCAACAAGTTTTTGGCGCCATTGCCGGGGATTGTAATGGTGTTTAATTAGCAAGTTTTAAATTGATAGTTTTATTAGTTGTGATAACTTATCATCTTTGAGGTGTTTTGATGTAGCATTAGGTACTTAAAACTGTATGCATTGGCAGAGCACAACTGTTACTGAAGTAACTAGTAATATCTTTGAGATGGCTAATGATGATCAGATTGATAGCATGGCTCTGGCCAACGACAGCACTGCTGCCATCAGGAGCTATGCCATGTTTGATCCTGGAACCATGAACTCATGCATTATGAGGCCTAACATTATTGCAAATCATTTTGAGTTGAAGCCTGTGATGTTCCAAATGCTGCAACTTGTGGGGCAATTCAGTGGGTCACCTCAAGAAGATCCATATCAGCACCTGAAACAGTTTCTAGAAGTGGCTAACAATTTTAAAAATCCTGGTGTCACTGATGATGCATTTAGGCTGATGTTGTTCCCTTATTCTTTGAAAGACCGTGCCAAGGCTTGGTTTAATTCATTGGAGCCAAACTCAGGGAAATCATGGAATAGAATGGGTGAAAATTTCTTGACCAAATACTCCCCACCTATCAAGAATGCTAGAATGAGGAATGACATCACTTCTTTCAAACAACTTGATGGTGAATCCTTGTCTGAGGCTTGGGAAAGATTCAAAGAACTGTTACGGAAATGTCCACACCATGGGCTAGCAGTTTGTATTCAGATGGAAACCTTCTATAGTGGGTTGTTACCACCCTCAAGACAAATGTTGGATGCATCTTCAGGTGGTGCTTTATTGAGAAAATCCTATAATGAAGCCTATGATTTGATTGAGACTGTTGTAGCTAATAGCTACCAATGGTCCACTACAAGGATCAGTTCAACCAAAAATATTGCTGGAGCTCATGATTTAAATGATGTTTCTATCCTATCATCTCAGATAGCCTATCTTACTTACATGCTGAAAAATGTCACCACTGCATATCCAAGTGCTACAGCATCTCCAGAGCAATGATAGAACCAGTAACTGATGTGCAAAATGTTTCTCAAATGAGTTCCCTCTTTTGTACCTATTGTGGAGGAGGTCATTTGTATGAGGAGTGTCCGAGCAACCCAGTTTCAGAGAAGTATGTTGGGAATAACAACATGGGTGGCAACCCTTACTCAAATGCCTACAATCCATGGTTGGAACAACAACCAAATTTCTCATGGAGTAACAATGCAGTGGCAAGCAGTTTTAATGGTCCTACCAGGCCCACCTATCCACCAGAGTACCATCTTCAAATAGATCAGCCCCAACAAATGTTGCAACAAGCTCATCCCCAACAGATGCTGTAGCAAGCTCAACCAGTAAATCAGGAAATGTCACTTGAGGCTATGCTTAAAGCCTTTATGACAGAAACAAAGGCTCAAATTCAAAGTCAGGGGGCGGGCATAAGATACTTAGAGAATCAACTAGGGCAATTGGCTAGTGCACTGAGTTCTAGGCCAAGTGGATCATTGCCTAGTACAACAGAAACAGTAAATCCACCAACTCCTAATGGGAAGGAGCATTGTAACGCCATACATCTCAAAAATGGGAGGAAATCTCTGCACCAGCAAGGAAAAATGAAGCTAACAAGGATAAAGGCAATGATCTTGAAGCTGAAACTGATTTGGAGAAAATTGCTACAAACAATGTTGGATCTTCCACACACTCTGCAGCAGCAACAGCGCAGCAGCAAAATGTTGCAGCATCCCCTACAAGTTATGTCGAACAGTCATGGCTTAAGCTGGTACCCGAGAGGCCCCCACCACCTTTTCCCCAGAGATTAAAGAAAGCTATCCAAAACAAGCAATGTGGCAAGGTGATTAATGCTCTAAAGTACCCTGATGAGGGGATGCAAGAGTGTTTCTCTGTGCATTAATTTGACACCCTGGTGGAGAAACAATTTGTGAAAAAGCAAACTGCTATGACTGATGGTGTAATCCAAATTGAAAATGATGATTCATATGATGAAGAAATTGCTGAGTTAGTTGAGAGCAAGCAAATACAACCTAGATGGGCTGGGAAATTTGAATCATTGGAGGTAATTGAGGAAACTTTCAAAAATAATTTGTCGTTAGTGGATCAACCACCTGTTCTTGAAATGAAACAGCCCCCAGCCCATCTGAATTGTGTGTATTTGGGGGAGCTCGAAACCATACCGGTGATCAACTCTATTTTTCTAAATTCTAATGTACTAATGGCAATGATCTTCAATGATAAAAATGAGCTGAAACTCACCAGAACTATTATTGGGTGGAGGATTCGCATGGATTACAAGGGAAAGAGAAAGAGGTGGCCAAAACTGAAGAAAAGGAGTCTTCTACTCCTATCAAGATGAATGATCTAACCTCAAGGGAAGCACCAGGAGAAGCTCCAGTAAATGTGCTCAGAATTGCCGATTGCTGCAGCATGCTGCAACAATCCAATCAGGACTTCCTTTTGCTTTACCTTATTCCTCTCATGCTCAGTTTTACTTATTTCCCAGTTTAATCATTTTCCCTGTTATTGCACTGTGGTCCTTAGAATCTATCAGTTTGTTAGTTTGTTTATTTTTAGTTGTGTGTGGGTCAACTGACTTTGACCCCAACTGTTTTCTGTTTGTACTTAGTGTCCTTTGTGATTTACCCCACCATGTGCACAATCATCCCCATCATGGGGTTTTGTTTAATGAAACTTGTCTGTTTTGAAATTCCACAAGTGCACCTTTTTGGCAGCTTTGGCTTGATTGTTTTATTTTGGGCTTGTGTGATTGGATTTATTTGTTTGAAGCTCGAGGCACATGCTTTAGCAATTCTGATCTACCTTGTGAGCTTTTGGGCCAAAACAGTTTTATCCTTCTTTCTCTGTGAATACCATTCTTATGCATAATTCTCTGATTTTGCATTGCTGCTTTCATACGTTTACACATCTCTGCTGCACACACTTTTGCTAGAGGCACATTTTGTTTTCTCGAGCCTAGTATTGCCTAAATAGCCTACCCTTGGATACTACCTTTGTGTGAACCCCTTTGAGCCTGCAAGCCCTTTGTTTCTAATGAACCCACATTACAAGCCATATCCGGTAAAACCAATGTCCTAACTAGTTGGAGTGGCTGGTGTGCTTCATGTGTTTACATGTTGTAACATAAGTTTGGGGGTGCTCGAGGGCTAGCACGGTTTTAAGTTTGGGGGTGCTATGCAGCTGTTATGTGACA
>CM077343.1:46661374-46836374 GCA_039655645.1 Ammopiptanthus mongolicus | reverse complement strand
TTTTTTTTGTTTTACGCCTCGTAATTCTTCCTCAGCCAGGCTTGGGCAGAATAGCAGATTAAGTAAAGTATTAGTAGCATAGCACAAATGCATTCCTCGTCATTAATATGTTTGCTCGCGATAATTGTGGCCTCTCGGGAGAATTGATGACTGCATCAAAGATGCACTTGCTATTGCTAGTACTAGTACATATGAGAATTCTTAATTGGTAGTTTAAATTAAATAGCCCCGGACTGTGGAACAAAGGAGTATCCCGAACCTACACCGAGTGAGGTATTGACGGCAATTCTAAAATATCGCAGAACAAAATGGTATACGATGAGATAGAATGCAATAGAAACAAAGACAGGGGGAACAGAATGGGTTACCTACTCTTAACGGTCAAAGCGAGCGGATAACTGCTGAAAGCATCTAAGTAGTAAGCCCACCCCAAGATGAGTGCTCTCCTATTCCGACTTCCCGAGAGCCTTTGGTAGCACAGCCGAGACAGCGATGGGTTTTCTGCCCCTGCGGGGATGGACCGAAAGAAGTTTTGAGAATTCAAGAGAAGGTCATGGCGAGACAAGCCGTTTCTCATTAACGATAGGTGTCAAGTGGAAGTGCAGTGATGTATGCAGCGGAGGCATCCGAACAGACCGGTAAACTTGAACCTTGTTCCTACATGACCCGAATTGATCGAGTCAGGCACTCGCCATCTATTTTCATTGTTCAACTCTTTTACAACATGAAAAAACCAAAAGCTCTACCCCCCTCTCAATCTATCCAAGGGATGGAAGGGCAGAGGTCTTTGGTGTCCCCTCCAGTCAAAAATTAGGGCCTCACAATGAATAGCCAATATGCTTTTTTTTTATCTCATGCCTTTCTTCGTTCATGGTTTGATATTCTAGTGTCCTGGGCGTAGAGAAACCACACCAATCCATCCCGAACTTGGTGGTTAAACTCTACTGCGGTGACGATACTGTAGGGGAGGTCCTGCGAAAAAATAGCTTGGCGCTAGGATGATAAAAAAAGCTTAACTTTTCATATTGAAAAAGTAATAAGAATGAAAAATGAAAGGTCGTCTTATTAAAAACCCCAATTATGAAATCCCTTCTCTCCCACTTCACACCTCGGATCGCACCGTTTTTATAGAGAGAGAGGCGCTTTCACATCTTCTTAAGCCGAAATTAAATTGGCTGGGGAGAGGAAAGGTTCCCTTTTTTAGGGTACTCCGGGGAACAGATCCAGTGGAGACGGGTGGGGCCTGTAGCTCAGAGGATTAGAGTACGTGGCTACGAACCACGGTGTCGGGGGTTCGAATCCCTCCTCGCCCACAACCGGCCAAAAAGGGAATTTACCTCTGGAGGTATGAAAATCATGATCGGGCTAGCGGACCCAAAGCTATGGAACTTGGGTGTGGGTATTTTGTCGAAATGGAATGGCCTTACCTTACTGTTTTCTTTTTTTTTAATAAAAAGAAAACACAAAAATTTTCGTAAATGGTGGATATTATTAAATATAGTATGCCCTAATCTTTGAATTTTGAATCCGCATATTTTTTTTTTGTTTTACGCCTCGTAATTCTTCCTCAGCCAGGCTTGGGCAGAATAGCAGAGCAAGTAAAGTATTAGTAGCATAGCAAAAATGCATTCCTCGTCATTAATATGTTTGCTCGCGGTAATTGTGGCCTCTCGGGAGAATTGATGACTGCATCAAAGATGCACTTGCTATTGCTAGTACTAGTACATCTGAGAATTCTTAATTGGTTAGTTTAAATTAAATAGCCCCGGACTGTGGAACAAAGGAGTATCCCGAACCTACACCGAGCGAGGTATTGACGGCGATTCTAAAATATCGCAGAACAGAATGGGATACGATGAGATAGAATGCAATAGAAACAAAGACAGGGGGAAGGGAACGGGTTACCTACTCTTAACGGTCAAAGCAAACCCTTTCATTCCGAATTACAGAATTCGGAATGAATCAAATCTCCCCAAGTAGGATTCGAACCTATGACCAGTCAGTTAACAGCCGACCGCTCTACCACTGAGCTATAGAGGAACAACGGGAAATTCGAGCTCATAGAGTTCAATTCCCATTCTCAACCCATGACCAATATGAGCTCGAACTTTCCTTCGTAACTCGTGGAACTTCTTCGCAGTGGCTCCGTTCCATGCCTCATTTCATAGGGAACCTCAAAGTAGCTCTATTTCATTATATTCCATCCATATACTAATTCCATTCATTTAATATCCCTCTCTTTGTTTGGTTTCATTGAGATAAGAGATGTCGTTTCTAGTCTATTGCTTTCTATTTCTATCTATTTCTATATGGAAAGTTAAAAAATCATTATATAGTCGAATAGTCTAGAAATAGCCATGCAATAGAAAGAAAAAGAAAAGAAAAGAGAGGTTTGCGATGACTTTGATACTGGATAATTTAGTATCCTTATGCATGAAGATAATGAATTCGGTCGTTGTGGTCGGACTCTATTATGGATTTCTGACCACACTCTCCATAAGGGCCCTCTTATCTCTTCCTTCTTCGAGCTCGGGTTATGTAAGAGGCGGCCGAGAAGAAAGCATCAGCAACAATTGGGTTTATTACAGGACAGCTCATGATGTTCATATCGATCTATTATGCGCCTTTGCATCTAGCATTGGGTAGACATTATACAATAACGGTCATAGCTCTACCGTATCTTTTATTTCATTTCTTCGGCAAAAATCACAAACACTTTTTTAATTATGGATACAAGAATCCAAATTCAATATGTAATTTTAGCATTCCAAGAATATTCTTTAATAATCTTATTTTTCAGTTATTAAACCCCTTTTTTTTACCAAGTTCAATGTTAGTTAATTAAATAAAAAAAACAATAAAAAATAAAAATAAAAATAAAATATACGAAGAAATTCGCCCACCCCACACATATTTGATAGCCTCTCCCATAAAAAAACTGGTAATACCAACTCCATTCGGAATTCCATCAATTACTTGCCTATCAAAAAAAGAATTCAGTTTAGCTAATTTTCTGACACTCGCAATTAAAGATACTCCATAAAAAGCATCTATGTAACCGCGATTATATGACCAATCATATATGACATTTCGTATTTTATGTACAATCAAATAAATTAAGTAAGTTCAAATTTTGTAAAGCCAAATAAACAGGCTTATAGAAAAAAGATGCTATAAATATTCCGAAAAAAGCTAAACTGACCGAAAAGGTAGCATTTGTCAAAAATTCATACCAATCCGCGGAATTGTTTGAATTTTGATGTAAAGGGTCTATAGACGAAATTAACAATTTTGATAATATGTCCAAATCGATCCCTTCTTGGTTAAAATTAATTCCTATGGCTCTAACGAACAAAGTAAATAGTACTAATAAAAGCACAGAAAATAGCATAGTATTGTCCAATTCATGAGGATAGAAACAATAAGCAGTCTTTTGAGTACCAAAATAGGTAATATCAATAAAAAGACGTGTTATGCTTTTCAAATTTCGATTAATTCGATGTGGATATATTTTCTTCCAAAAAAAAGAAGTCCTTTCATTATTATTCATTGTTAATAACGCTAATAAATTCATTTTCTTTTTTAAAATTTTTTTCCTTCTTTATCCCATAAAGAAATTGAATAGAATGAACTATTTTTTTTTCCATTGAAATTTTCAAAATGAACGTTTAAATATCCTTCAAAAACAAGTAAATAGATCTGAAACATATAAAATGCAGTTAATCCAGCTGTGGATCAAGCTATTATTGCAAAAATTGGTGAATACAACCAACTATCATTAAGAATTTCATCTTTGGACCAAAAACAGGCAAAGGGCGGAATACCACAAAGAGAAAGTGTACCCATTAAAAAAGAAGTTTTTGTAATCGGCGCATGTTTTGTTAAACCACCCATAAGAACCATATTTTGACTTTTATCTGGAGAATATCCAACAATAGCTTCCATTGAATGAATAATGGATCCAAATCCTAAAAACAACAATGCTTTTGAATAAGCATGAGTAATCAAATGAAATAAAGCGGCTCGATAAGAGCCTATACCTAGAGCTAACACCATATAACCCAATTGAGACATTGTAGAATAGGCCAAATTTCTCTTAATATCTTTTTGAGCAAGAGCTAAGGTAGCTCTGAAGACTACTGTTATTATACCTGTAAAAGCTATTACATTCATTATGTAGGGTATAACTATGAAAAGAGGAAGAAGTCGAGCTATAAGAAAAATTCCCGCCGCTACCATAGTAGCAGCATGTATAAGAGCGGAAATAGGAGTAGGCCCTTCCATAGCATCCGGTAACCATACATGAAGGGGGAATTGGGCGGATTTAGCAACGGAACTGCAAAATAACAAAAGGGCACACAAAGTAACAAAATAAATATTAACCTCATTATTATAAATCAAGTTATTGAATATTTGAAACAAATCCCGTTATTCTAAACTACCCGTTATCCAATAAAAACCTAGAATTCCTAATAATAAACCAAAATCTCCTACACGATTAGTTACAAAAGCTTTTTGACAAGCATTTGCCGCAATAGGACGTGTGAACCAAAAACCTATTAATAAATAAGAACACATTCCAACCAACTACCCAAAAATATAAATTTGTATCAAATTAGAACTAGTAACTAATCCCAAGATCGAAGTATTAAAAAAACTCATATGAGCAAAAAATCTCAAATACCCTTGATCATGAGACATATAATTATCACTATAAATAAGAACCAGAATACCAACAGTAGTAATTAATATTGACATAATAGAGGTAAGTGAATCGATCAAATAGCCAACTCTAAAGAAAGATCATTATTTATAGTCCAATACCATACATATTGATAGATAAAACTGGTATTGATTTGATGAATAGACAGATCGACCGACAAAATCATAACTATACTTAAAAAAAAATACTAGGAAAAGCCCACATACGGCGAAGATTTTTTGTTGTCGTGGGAAAAAGTAGGAGCCCCATTCCTATTAACATAGGAACTGGAAGTGGAATGAAAGGTATGATCCATGACGAGTGATGTGTATATTCCATAAAAAAAGAAAATAAAGAATAAAAAATTTTATGATTCTTACTTAATGAGTTTTGTTTCTTATTCGCCGATTTTATCTCTTTTGTAAAGGGTTCAGTTAAAAAAAAAGTGAACATATAAACAGAATTATCTATTATTCATTTTTTTGAATCTTCGCGCTTTCAATATTGCCAAGTACAAAGTAAAAATGGGCCAATAACCAAATTCCTAAGTGAAAAATAAACTTTTTTTTTTACAATTATACAAAAAAATTTATCTATAGAATGAGGATAAATAATTACACCACAACTAAAAACAGTGGTTTGTTTATTTTGATATGAATCATCACGAATCATAAAAACAATTTATATGATATGACCACTAAAATAATAATTATTGTTTATTATTCAGAAACATTAGTTCAAAAATGAACTAATTGATTTTATTATTTTTCATTAGAATAAAAAGACATCTATGTTTGGAAACGTTTTGAAAAAGGGTTGTTATATAAATAAGATTCAATGTTTTTTACTTTATTAGATATAGAAAACATAAAAAGTGGGAATTCAGATAGAATAGATAAGATATATGGCTAATTAAAGAACAATTCATTTTCATTTACAGAAGAAATGTCTTTCACATCGAATTGTGTATGTAGCAATGAAAAAACTATACTAGTTGAATGGCAGTCCCAAAAAAAAAAAGCACACTTCTATATCAAAAAAAAAGAATTCGGAAAACTTTTTGGAAAAAAGGGAGGTATTGGACAACATTGAAATCTTTTTCTTTAGCGCAATCTATTATTACGGGGAATTCAAAAAGTTTTTTTGTGTAACAAATAGAGAAAGTTGGAATAATCTGAATTAACTGGATTCAAAGAATATTTTCTAATATATACATTTTCTAATATACAATAGAATATTTAATATAGAATTGTCTATAATTATTTATTATTAAATTTTTTATTCTCATAAATAAAAATAAAATAAATAAGAATTCTATTATATAAATTATAATAGAATTCTTATTTATCATTTTAATGTTGACTAAAAAATATTACATTTTTAAATTGATTCTTTCAATCTCGACGATTGACTAAAAATCCGTTATTATGATTTCAAGTAAGCCGCGATGGTGAAATTGGTAGACACGCTGCTCTTAGGAAGCAGTGCTAAAGCATCTCGGTTCGAGTTCGAGTGGCGACATGGCATTTTATCTTCTAAAAGAGTAAGTCCTATAATGAAGCCAATTCCCGATTTCTATTCTATTCCTAGTATAGTATTCAGACCTTTGTTTTCATTTTCATTTTTAATGATATTTTCAACTTTAGAGCATATATTAACTCATATATCGTTTTCGGTCGTATCAATTGTAATTTCAATTCATTTGATAACCTTACTAGTCAATGAAATTGTAGGATTATATGATTCGTTCGAAAAGGGCATGATGATAACTTTTTTCTGTATAACGGGATTGTTAGTTACTCGTTGGATTTTTTCGAGCCATTTACCATTTAGTGATTTATATGAATCATTAATCATTCTTTCGTGGGGTTTTTCCATTTTTCATATGATTCCATGTTTAAAAAAGCATAAAAACCATTTAAGTACAATAATCGCACCAAGTGTTATGTTTACCCAAGGTTTTGCTACTTCGGGTCTTTTAACCGAAATGCATCAATCCACAATATTAGTACTCGCTCCACAATCCCATTGGTTAATGATGCACGTAAGTATGATGATATTGGGCTATGCAGCTCTTTTATGTGGATCATTATTATCAGTAGCTATTTTAGTCATTACATTTCGCAAAATCATACAAATTATTAGTAAAAGCAATAATTTATATTTTTTAAATGAATTATTTTCTTTTGCTGAAATCAAATACATAAATATGAATGAAAGAAACAATGGTTCACGAAACATTTCTTTTTTTTCTTCTAGAATTATTACAGGTTTCAATTTATTCAACAATTGGACCGTTGGAGTTATCGTATTATTAGTCTAGGTTTTATTTTTTTAACAATAGGTATTCTTTCAGGAGCTGTAACACCCCGATTTTTTTCAAGCTTTTGAGCATTCTGTTTTAATTAAACAGTATTTATCCGTTTGTATTTTATTGGAGGGTCTAGAAAGTGAAATAAAATAATCCGAGACCATAGTCACGCTCTACGTTATCGTAGGAAGCTATGGTTAAATTTTGGTCGAAAACTCAGACGGAGCTCGGTCTGCGTTTTACACTGACAGTATTATTTTACTGCTCAGATGATCTAATTTGGACTCGTAAACGAAACTATTAGGCTTTAAATAAAATTGCGAACGTTATTGGCGATTTTGAAAAATTTTAAAATAAATAAGCTTTCACGACTTTCTTGGGGCGAAATACTAAATCGTGAAAGTAACGGGACTAAAAACGGATGAACATGAAGTCACATCGCCTAGGATGGCGTGCCGGTGACTCATCACTATCATCATTACGTTTCTGAAAATATCTAGATATTTTCTGGAAATATCTAGATATTTATGAGATCTTTTGTTGAAAGGACAATTTTGTCCCTATGAGAAATTATTCTTTTGCCATAAAATATCTACAAATTGGGCCATGGGCCAAAAAGCCCACCAAGGAGGGGCGGTTACTCCTCCTATAAATACACCCTCCCTCTCTTTGGTTTCCTACACATTTCTCTTCTTCATCTTAATCATTTTCTTCAAACCTCCATTATTGTCTTCAAGTGCAAGCTTTCTTCTTCATTTTTTTTTTCAAGCTTCAAGAGGTAAAATCTCTAATACTTACTCTCTTTGATCCATAAGTTTCATTGTTCTTCACTTAGTTCTTGTTTAAAACTTCTAAGTTCTAAATTCAAAAATCTCTAGAAAATCATAGAAAGCTCATGTTTATGTGAAATCAATTTCTTTGATCCTAGTTCATGATGGTCTACCATGATCCAAGAGTTGGAAACCAAAAGAGCTCTCTAGCTCAATTGGAAAAAGGGGCCGAAACCTCCATTGATGAGTGGAGGGAGTTTTGGTTCAAGTTTTGGTGTAATAGACTTTGATCTAGTCTTACCACACCTAATAAGGATGGAATCTAAGAGATGAGAATTTTTGGAACTCCCTAGCCATATTTTCTTACCCATGGCCGAAGCTAGGAGGGGGAATTAGGAGAGAATTTTTGTGTTTTACAGTTGTTGTATTGATTGATTGATTGTGTGTAGTTGCCGAGGAGTAATCGGATAAGGAATCGGGAGAGTTCGTGGACCGATCGGACAACTTTGTGCTTACCGGGAACTTCAAGAGGTAAGGGGGAAATGCCTGAGGGATTCTCCCGATGACTACATGTCATCATATTTGATCTGTATATATGTAATTAAGTTGTGTGGTGATTGATTTATTTACTTTCGGCAGTTATTTGAATTGTTGATAATTGTTTGTTAATATGCGTTATAGTAGTTGAATATGTGTTTTAACTGTATTATCTGCTATAAACATATTATGATGTTGATTGTTGATTGGGAAGCCTGACAGTGGTCAGTCCTCAATTAAGTAATGGGGATAAAAGCTTTAAAAAGCTTTGTATTAATGATATAGATTTATTTGTGGAAAACGTTGGGTGTTTTCAACAACGCTGTTTTTCTAAAGAAAAAGTGGATCCAAAAGTAATTTATGAAGTTAGTAGGAAAAATTAGTTTTTAAGAATAAATTAATCTTTATGTGGAAAAAGTAAAATTAACAGGAAAAATTCAAGTCTTTGGAACTTAGGACGTTTTGACGCTAAAAACGATGTTGTAATTCCGAAAAGATTTATGGAAAACGTTTTCGAAAACAGAAATGCTGTTCTGGGGACGACATTTCGGTCTCAGCTGTTTCCTTTCAAAAGTTGGTTTTTGGGAAAGGACTTTCAACCAAAATTAAGTTTTTATCAGAGTTCGTTGGTTTTCAAACCATTTTCAAACAGAAAAGTTTTTCTGTAAAACGAGTTTTCCCAACGGTGTAAAATCCGACAACTTGGATGAGTTGCGCAGTTTTCGTTTTGGATTTGTGTTTCACGGAACGAAAAACGATGTATAAACGATGAAAACGTGAACCTAGCATACGAGACGTCGGGATGCTAGTGTTCTGTAAAAGTAGCACGAGAAGTCGTGCAACGGTGTTATGTACTGCATGTCCTATGGACTATTTGTCCTCCTCTTATTATGAGGAAACGTGATTAAAGGTGAATGATGTTTTCTATTACCACGGACCTTGGGCTGGTGCATCGGTCTAGGGATCCGCGATTGAGCACTCGGACGTTTCGTCCTGTGTTAACGGTGAAAGGTTTTAAAAACGGTGTAAACGATGAATAGTCGAGAGCCTTGAGCTACGACAACGAAAGAACGAACACAAAGAAAAGTGACAAGACTTGAAACGTTTTTCCATGCATTAAAATTCGGCAGACGTGCCAACGGTGTTATTCTGGATATCTTGGTGGTCAGGATATTCAAACGGTGTATGTATCATTGTGCCTTGATGGACAATGAAAAACCATAAACGGTGATCGCCTGTGCCTTGTGCTGGACAGTGCGCAATGGTTTTAACAACGGTGTGCCTTTTTGGCAATCGAGCTTGATCAACTCAATTTCTATAAAACGGTGTTGGTATCTCAGGAGATTAGGTAAGGAATTAGATGATGACTATCGAAGCGTCATGCATTTCTTTTGGAAAATGACGATGACTGCCGGGCATAAGACCCTATGATATACTACTTATTTATCTAGTAGAACTTTATACATGGTAATTATACATGCTTATGTGCTGTTGATGTGTAATATATGTGGTTATCATGTGTGAATCCCTATATTGGTATCTCACCCTTACATCTTTAGATGAGTTCCAAGATGCCACCGGAACATTTGGGGATCCTTTCCCTGATGCTTGAGGGCACGGAAGGAGTGTGACGTACGAGAAGTCACCATGTTGTAGTAGTACGACCAGCTATAGGATATGTCCTATTTTATTTTGAATAACAGCTAGTTAATTGCTCTGGCTACTGAAAGCCATGACTGTTTTGAATGGTCGTATGTTTAAGGCCTATGCAGTATATTAAGACACCTTATTATGTATACTTTGTTTGATGGTTATTTACATGCGTGCTTACGTAACGTTGAGGTATGGTAAGCTAAGTTAGAAGAAAAATTTTATCACGGATTTTTCATAAGAAGTTAAATACTTAGAAAATCTTATTTTCCGAAAGTAAACCAGCACAATTAATTAAAGTTTATTTTCCGCAACGCGTAACCATGTGGTGCCCCCGAAGGGGGTGTCTCAGGAGCAGTATGAGCTAATGAGGCATGGGGACCATATTGGAATTGGGATCCAAAGGAAACTTGGGCCTTTATTACTTGGACCATATTCGTAATTTATTTACATACTAGAAAAAATCAAAAATTGGAAGGTGTAAATTCTTCAATAGTGGCTTCTTGGGCTTTCTTATAATTTGGATATGTTATTTTGGGATCAATCTATTAGGAATAGGACTACATAGTTATGGTTCATTTACATATAATTAAATTAAAGTGAGTAAAAAAGAACCTAACATGACAAATATAAACAAAGAAAACATATATATATATATATATATATATATATATATATAAAGAAATTTTGAGGTACGCTCGTCCTAATGAAGTGATCTTGGTTTTGTTAGAAAGATAAGAGAAATACCTACATGTTTCCTGAGGAAGCCGATATCTGTATTAATCTCTATCGCAGTGAAATTCTTTCTTCAAGCTTGAGATGTGATACTATTCGTGACAATCAGAACATGCAACCGTCTGCTGACAATTTCTGGAGCTTTGGGAGTTCGAAAGTATCGATCTTGGTATCTTTGGAAGGCTCAAAGAAATATCTGCCACTCTCGTGAAGAGGACAATAGCGAAATCGATCTCTATCTTTGTCAAAATGCATCCGTAAGTTGCTGACGTGATGCCGTTCCACACTGTCATACCTTTGTAGCGTCTGATGGCCATATATTGAGCTGATGATGTTCGAATTGGATGAATATGGCGTCTCATTAAAGCTAATATCCATATAAATAGGTTTCATGAAGACATCGAATCCGAATTCGGCCAGTAACTGCGTCTAATAAGCATAATACGCAAAATGGTCAGAATGCTACAAGTTAAACTGACTTGTGAATGTGCAAAGTGGATAAACAACCTTCTTCACTCATTTAAGAAGCGTCCAGTGAAGCTAATCAAGCGTCTTCTCAGAATACATAACATTATGATGGGTGGAGAAGTTATTTTGCATGAAGTTTTAAGATATTCAACGTCTAAGCTTGACCAAAAAATGAGGTACCCTTTTCAATAAAGTTCTGAAGTATCAAGTACTGTAATATAAGAATATAAAAGCTTCAGCAATTCTAACTGAAGAAAGAGAAGAAAAGCGTGAATAAAGACAAAAGTACAAAAGCGACAACAGCAAAAACACTAAAGATTGAAGTCAAGCGTTTGCTGTCGATAATCAAGCGTTCGAAACGTCGTATTTTGAGGTACGCTCGTCCTAATGAAGTGATCTTGGTTTTGGTAGAAAGATAAGAGAAATAACTACATGTTTCCTGAAGAAGCCGAGATCTGTATCCATCTCTATCGGAGTGAAATTCCTTCTTCAAGCTTGAGATGTGATACTGTTCGTGACAATCCGAACATGCAACCGTCTGCTGAGAATTTCTGGAGCTTTGGGTGTTCAAAATTATCGATCTCGGTATCATTGGAAGGCTCAAAGAAATATCTGCAACTCTCGTGAAGAGGTCAATAGCGAAATCGATCACTATCTGGGTCAAAATGCATCCGTTAGTTGGTGATGTGAAGTCGTTCCGGACTGTCATACCTTTGTAGCATCTGATGGCCATATATTGAGCTGATGGTTTCGAATTGGATGAAACCGGTGTCTCATTAAAGCTAATATCCATATAAACAAGTTTCATGAAGACATCGAATCGTAATTCGGCCAGTAACAGGTCAAAGCAGCATAATACGCTAAATGGTTAGAATGCTATGAGTTAAATAGATTTGTGAAATTGCCAAGTGGATAACCAAGCGCCGTAGTTCTTTTATGAGTCCGGCGAAGCTAATCAAGCGTCTACTTAGAATAGAGACCATTTTGATGGGTGGAGAAGTAATTTAGAGTCGAAGTATTAAGATATTCAAAGACCAATCTTGACCAGAAAATGAGGTACCTTTTTCAATAAAGTTCTGAAAGCATCAAGTATTGTGATAGAAGAAGACAAAGCCTTCAGCAACTCCAGTAGACGAAAGCGAAAAAAAGCGTGAATAAAGGCAAAAGTACAAAAGCAACAACAACAAAAAGACTGAAGATTGAAGTCAACCGTTTGCTGCCGATAATCAAAAATCCGATTCATCGTATTTTGAGGTACGCTCGTCCTAATGACGTGATCTTGGTTTTGTTAGAAAGATAAGAGAAATACCTACATGTTTCCTGAAGAAGCCGAGATCTGTATTAATCTCTATCGCAGTGAAATTCCTTCTTCAAGCTTGAGATGTGATAATGTTCGTGACAATCCGAACATGCAACCGTCTGCTGAGAATTTCTGGAGCTTTGGGTGTTCAAAATTATCGATCTCGGTATCATTGGAAGGCTCAAAGAAATATCTGCAACTCTCGTGAAGAGGTCAAAGCGAAATCGATCACTATCTGGTCAAAATGCATCCGTTAGTTGGTGATGTGAAGTCGTTCCGGACTGTCATACCTTTGTAGCATCTGATGGCCAGATATTGAGCTGATGGTGTTCGAATTGGATGAAACCGGTGTCTCATTAAAGCTAATATCCATATAAACAAGTTTCATGAAGACATCGAATCGTAATTCGGCCAGTAACAGGTCAAAGCAGCATAATACGCTAAATGGTTAGAATGCTATGAGTTAAATAGATTTTGTGAAATTGCCAAGTGGATAACCAAGCGCGCCGTAGTTCTTTTAAGAAGTCGTCGAAGCTAATCAAGCGTCTACTTAGAATAAGACCATTTTGATGGGTGGAGAAGTAATTTTGAGATCGAAGTATTAAGATATTCAAAGACCAATCTTGACCAGAAAAATGAGGTACCTTTTTCAATAAAGTTCTGAAGCATCAAGTATTGTGATAGAAGAAGACAAAACCTTCAGCAACTCCAGTAGACGAAAGCGAAAAAAAGCGTGAATAAAGGCAAAAGTACAAAAGCAGCAACAACAAAAAGACTGAAGATTGAAGTCAACCGTTTGCTGCCGATAATCAAGGGTCCGAATCATCGTATTTTGAGGTACGCTCGTCCTAATGACGTGATCTTGGTTTTGTTAGAAAGATAAGAGAAATACCTACATGTTTCCTGAAGAAGCCGAGATCTGTATTAATCTCTATCGCAGTGAAATTCCTTCTTCAAGCTTGAGATGTGATAATGTTCGTGACAATCCGAACATGCAACCGTCTNAATGCTATGAGTTAAATATATTTGTGAAATTGCCAAGTGGATAACCAAGCGCCGTAGTTCTTTTAAGAAGCGTCCATCAAAGCTAATCAAGCGTCTACTTAGAATAGAGACCATTTTGATGGGTGGAGAAGTAATTTTGAGTTGAAGTATTAAGATATTCAAAGACCAATCTTGACCAGAAAATGAGGTACCTTTTTCAATAAAGTTCTGAAGCATCAAGTATTGTGATAGAAGAAGACAAAACCTTCAGCAACTCCAGTAGACGAAAGCGAAAAAAAAAGCGTGAATAAAGGCAAAAGTACAAAAGCAGCAACAACAAAAAGACTGAAGATTGAAGTCAACCGTTTGCTGCCGATAATCAAGGGTCCGAATCATCGTATTTTGAGGTACGCTCTACCTAATGACGTGATCTTGGTTTTGTTAGAAAGATAAGAGAAATACCTACATGTTTCCTGAAGAAGCCGAGATCTGTATTAATCTCTATCACAGTGAAATTCCTTCTTCAAGCTTGAGATGTGATAATGTTCGTGACAATCCGAACATGCAACCGTCTGCTGACAATTTCTGTAGCTTCGGGTGTTCAAAAGTATCGATCATGGTATTGTTGGAAGGCTCAAAGAAATATCTGCAATTCTCGTGAAGAAGTCAAGAGCAAAAACGATCTCTATCTTTGTCAAAATGCATCCGTAAGTTGGTGACATGATGTCGTTCCTGACAGTCATACCTTTGTAGCGTCTGATGGCCATATATTGAGCTGATGGTGTTCGAATTGAATGAAACTGGTGTCTCATTAAAGCCAATATCCATATAAACAAGTTTCATGAAGCCATCGAATCGTAATTCGTCCAGTAATAGGGTCAAAGAAGCATAATACGCTAAATGGTCAAAATTCTATGAGTTAAATAGCCTTGTGAATGTGCCAAGTGGGTAACCAAGCGCCTTAGCTCTTTTAAGATGCGTCCAGCGAAGTTAATCAAATGTCTACTCAAAATACAGACCATTTTGATGGGTGGAGAAGTAATTTTGAATCGAAGTATTAAGATATTCAAAGACCAATGTTGACCAGAAAATGAGGTACCTTTTTCAATAAAGTTCTGAAGCATCAAGTACTGTAATACAAGAAGACAAAACCTTTAGCAACTCCAAAAGACGAAAGCGAAAAAAAGCGTGAATAAAGGCAAAAGTACAAAAGCTGCAACAACAAAAAGACTGAAGATTGAAGTCAAGCGTCTGCTGCCGATAATCAAGGGTCCAAAACTTCATTTTTTGAGGTACGCTCGTCCTAATGAAATGATCTTGATTTTGTTAGAAAGATAAGAGAAATACCTACATGTTTCCTGAAGAAGCCGAGATCTGTATTAATCTCTATCGCAGTGAAATTCCTTCTTCAAGCTTGAGATGTGATACTGTTCATGACAATCAGAACATGCAACCGTCTGCTGACAATTGCTGGAGCTTTGGGTATTCGAAAGTATCGATCTTGGTATCTGTGGAAGGCTCAAAGAAATATCTGCCACTCTCGTGAGGAGGTCAAGAGCGAAATCAATCTCTATCTTTGTCAAAATGTATCCGTAAGTTGCTAACGTGATGCCGTTCCTGACTGTCATATCTTTGTAGCGTCTGATGGCCATATATTGCGCTTATGGTGTTTGAATTAGATGAATATGGCGTCTCGTTAAAGCTAATATCCATATAAACAAGTTTCATGAAGACATCGAATCCGAATTCGGCCAGTAACTGCGTCAAATAAGCATAATACCCAAAATGGTCAGAATGGTACGAGTTAAACTGACTTGTGAATGTGCAAAGCGGATAACCAACCTTCTTCGCTCATTTAAGAAGCGTCCTGTGAAGCTAATCAAGCATCTTCTCAGAATACAGAACATTATGATGGGTGGAGAAGTTATTTTGAATGAAGTTTTAAGATATTCAACGTCCAAGCTTGACCAAAAAATGAGGTACCCTTTTCAATAAAGTTCTGAAGCATCAAGTACTGTAATATAAGAATATAAAAGCTTCAGCAATTCTAACTAAAGAAAGAGAAGAAAAGCGTGAATAAAGACAAAAGTACAAAAGCGGCAACAGCAAAAACACTGAAGATTGAAGTCAAGCGTCTACTGCCGATAATCAAGCATCCGAAACGTCGTATTTTGAGATACGCTCGTCCTAATGAAGTGATATTGGTTATGATAGAAAGATAAGAGAAACAACTACATGTTTCCTAAAGAAGCCGAGATTTGTATCCATCTCTATCGGAGTGAAATTCCTTCTTCAAGCTTGAGACGTGATACTGTTCCTGACAATCAGAACATGCAACCGTCTGATGAGAATTTCTGGAGCTTTGGGTGTTCAAAATTATCGATCTCGGTATCATTGGAAGGCTCAAAGAAATATCTGCAACTCTCGTGAAGAGGTCAAGCACGAAATCGATCACTATCAGTGTCAAAATGCATCCGTTAGTTGGTGACGTGATGTCGTTCCAGACTGTCATACCTTTGTAGCATCTGATGGCCAAATATTGAGCTTATAGTGTTCGAATTGGATGAAACCGGTGTCTCATTAAAACTAATATCCATATCAACAAGTTTCATGAAGACATCGAATCGTAATTCGGCCAGTAACAGGGTCAAAGAAGCATAATACGCTAAATGGTAAGAATGCTATGAGTTAAATAGCCTTGTGAATGTGCGAAGTGGATAACCAAGCACTGTAGCTCTTTTAAGAAGCGTCCAATGAAGCTAATCAAGCGTCTACTCAGAATATTGACCATTTTGATGGGTGGAGAAGTAATTTTGAATCGAAGTATTAAGATATTCAAAGACCAATCTTGACCAGAAAATGAGGTACCCTTTTCAGTAAAGTTATGAAGCATCACGTACTGTAATAGAAGAAAAAAAAATCTTCAGGAACTCCAATAGAAGAAAGAGAAAAAAAAGCGTGAATAAAGACAAAAGTACAAAAGCTGCAACAACAAAAAGACTGAAGATTGAAGTCAAGCGTCTGCTGCCGATGATCAAGGGTCCGAAACGTCATATTTTGAGGTATGCTCATCCTAATGAAGTGATCTTTGGTTTTTTAGAAAGATAAGAGAAATACCTACCAGTTTCATGCAGAAGTCGAGATTTGAATCTATCTCTATCTGAGTGAAATTCCTTCTTCAAGCATGAGGTGTCGTACTATTCGCGACAATTCGAATATGCAACCTTCTGCTGACAATTTCTGGAGCTTTAGGCTTTCAAAAGTATCGATCTGGGTATCGTTGGAAGGCTTAAAGAAATATCTGCAACTCTCGTGAAGAAGTCAAGAGCGAAAACGATCTCTATCTTTGTCAAAATGCTTTCGTAAGTTGGTGACGTGATGTCGTTCCTGACAGTCATACCTTTGTAGCGTCTGATGGCCATATATTGAGCTGATGGTGTTCGAATTGAATGAAACTGGTGTCTCATTAAAGCCAATATCCAAATAAACAAGTTTCATGAAGACATCGAATCGTAATTCGGCCAGTAATAGGGTCAAAGAAGCATAATACGCTAAATGGTCAGAATTCTATGAGTTAAATAGCCTTGTGAATGTGCCAAGTGGATAACCAAGCGCCTTAGCTCTTTTAAGATGCGTCCAGCGATTTTAATCAAATGTCTACTCAGAATACAGACCATTTTGATGGGTGGAGAAGTAATTTTGAATCGAAGTATTAAGATATTCAAAGACCAATCTTGACCAGAAAATGAGGTACGTTTTTCAATAAAGTTCTGAAGCATCAAGTACTGTAATAGAAGAAGACAAAACCTTTAGCAACTCCAAAAGACGAAAGCAAAAAAAAAAAAGAGTGAATAAAGGCAAAAGTACAAAAGCTGCAACAACAAAAAGACTGAAGATTGAAGTTAAGCGTCTGCTGCCGATAATCAAGGGTCCGAAGCGTCATTTTTTGAGGTACGCTCGTCCTAATGAAATGATCTTGGTTTTGTTAGAAAGATAAGAGAAATACCTACATGTTTCCTGAAGAAGCCGAGATCTGTATTAATCTCTATCGCAGTGAAATTCCTTCTTCAAGCTTGAGATGTGATACTGTTCGTGACAATCAGAACATGCAACCGTCTGCTAACAATTTCTGGAGCTTTGGGTGTTCGAAAGTATCGATCTTGGTATCTGTGGAAGGCTCAAAGAAATATCTGCCACTCTCGTGAGAAGGTCAAGAGCGAAATCAATCTCTATCTTTGTCAAAATGCATCCGTAAGTTGCTGACGTGATGCCGTTCCTGACTGTCATATCTTTGTAGCGTCTGATGGCCATATATTGAGCTTATGGTGTTTGAATTAGATGAATATGGCATCTCGTTAAAGCTAATATCCATTTAAACAAGTTTCATGAAGACATCGAATCCGAATTCGGCCAGTAACTGCGTCAAATAAGCATAATACCCAAAATGGTCAGAATGGTACGAGTTAAACTGACTTGTGAATGTGCAAAGCGGATAACCAACCTTCTTTGCTCATTTAAGAAGCGTCCTGTGAAGATAATCAAGCGTCTTCTCAGAATACAGAACATTATGATGGGTGGAGAAGTTATTTTGAATGAAGTTTTAAGATATTCAACGTCCAAGCTTGACCAAAAAATGAGGTACCCTTTTCAATAAAGTTTTGAAGCATCAAGTACTGTAATATAAGAATATAAAAGCTTCAGCAATTCTAACTAAAGAAAGAGAAGAAAAGCGTGAATAAAGACAAAAGTACAAAAGCGGCAACAGCAAAAACACTGAAGATTGAAGTCAAGCGTCTACTGCCGATAATCAAGCGTCCGAAACGTCGTATTTTGAGGTACGCTCGTCCTAATGAAGTGATATTGGTTTTGTTAGAAAGATAAGAGAAATACCTACATGTTTCCTAAAGAAGCCGAGATCTGTATCCATCTCTATCGGAGTGAAATTCCTTCTTCAAGCTTGAGATGTGATACTGTTCGTGACAATCAGAACATGCAACCGTCTGCTGAGAATTTCTGGAGCTTTGGGTGTTCAAAATTATCGATCTCGGTATCATTGGAAGGCTCAAAGAAATATCTGCAACTCTCGTGAAGAGGTCAAGAGCGAAATCGATCACTATCAGTGTCAAAATGCATCCGTTAGTTGGTGACGTGATGTCGTTCCGGACTGTCATACCTTTGTAGCATCTGATGGCCAAATATTGAGCTTATAGTGTTCGAATTGGATGAAACCTGTGTCTCATTAAAATTAATATCCATATCAACAAGTTTCATGAAGACATCGAATCGTAATTCGGCCAGTAACAGGGTCAAAGAAGCATAATACGCTAAATGGTAAGAATGCTATGAGTTAAATAGCCTTGTGAATGTGCCAAGTGGATAACCAAGCGCTGTAGCTCTTTTAAGAAGCGTCCAATGAAGCTAATCAAGTGTCTACTCAGAATATTAACCATTTTGATGGGTGGAGAAGTAATTTTGAATCGAAGTATTAAGATATTCAAAACCAATCTTGACCAGAAAATGAGGTACCCTTTTCAGCAAAGTTATGAAGCATCACGTACTGTAATAGAAGAAAAAAAAATCTTCAGGAACTCCAATAGAAGAAAGAGAAAAAAAAGCGTGAATAAAGACAAAAGTACAAAAGCTGCAACAACAAAAAGACTGAAGATTGAAGTCAAGCGTCTGCTGCCGATAATCAAGGTCCGAAACGTCATATTTTGAGGTATGCTCATCCTAATGAAGTGATCTTGGGTTTTTAGAAAGATAAGAGAAATACCTACCAGTTCATGCAAAAGTCGAGATCTGAATCTATCTCTATCTGAGTGAAATTCCGTCTTCAAGCATGAGGTGTTGTACTATTCGCGACAATTCGAATATGCAACCTTCTGCTGACAATTTCTGGAGCTTTAGGCTTTCAAAAGTATCGATCTGGGTATCGTTGGAAGGCTCAAAGAAATATCTGCAACTCTCGTGAAGAGTCAAGAGCGAAATCGATCTCTATCTTTGTCAAAATGCATCCGTAAGTTGGTGACGTGATGCCGTTCCTGACTGTCATACCTTTGTAGCGTCTGATGGCCATATATTGAGCTGATGGTGTTCGAATTAGATGAAATCGGTGTATTCATTAAAGCTAATATCCATATAAACAAGTTTCATGAAGACATCGAATCGTAATTCGTCCAGTAACAGGGTCAAAGAAGCGTAATACGCTAAATAGTCAGAATGCTATGAGTTAAATAGCCTTGTGAATGTGCCAAGTGGATAACCAAGCGCCTTAGCTCTTTTAAGAAGCGTCCAGTGAAGCTAATCAAGCATCTACTATGAATACAGACCATTTTAATGGGTGGAGAAGTAATTTTGAATCGAAGTATTAAGATATTCAAAGACCAATCTTGACCAGAAAATGAGGTACCTTTTTCCCTAAAGTTCTGAAGCATCAAGTACTGCAATAGAAGAAGACAAAACCTTCAGCAACTCCAATAGACGAAAGTGAAGAAAAGCGTGAATAATGGCAAAAGTACAAAAGCAGCAACAGCAAAAAGACTGAAGATTGAAGTCGACCGTCTGCTGCCGATAATCAAGGGTCCGAAACGTCGTATTTTGAGGTACGCTTGTCCTAATGAAGTGATCTTGGTTTTTTAAGAAAGATAAGAGAAATACCTACATGTTTCCTGAAGAAGCGGAGATCTGTATTAATCTCTATCACAGTGAAATTCCTTCTTCAAGCTTGAGATGTGATACTGTTCTTGACAATCAGAACATGCAGCCGTCTGCTGACAATTTCTGGGGCTTTGGGTGTTCGAAAGTATCAATCTTGGTATCTTTGGAAGGCTCAAAGAAATATCGACCACTCTCGTGAAGAGGACAAGAGCGAAATCGATCTCTATCTTTGTCAAAATGCATCCGTAAGTTGCTGATGTGTTGCCGTTCCTGACTGTCATACCTTTGTAGCGTCTGATGGCCATATATTGTGCTGATGGTGTTCGAATTGGATGAATATGGTGTCTCATTAAAGCTAATATCCATATAAACAAGTTTCATGAAGACATCGAATCCGAATTCGGCCAGTAACTAGGGTCAAAAAGCATAATACGCAAAATGGTCAGAATGGTACGAGTTAAATAACTTGTGAATGTGCAAAGTGGATAACCAACCGCCTTCGCTCATTTAAGAAGCGTCCAGTGAAGCTAATCAAGCGTCTTCTCAGAATACAGAACATTATGATGGGTGGAGAAGTAATTTTGAATGAAGTATTAAGATATTCAAAGTCCAAGCTTGATAAAAATGAGGTACCCTTTTCAATAAAGTTCTGAAGCATCAAGTACTGTAATATAAGAATATAAAAGCTTCAGCAACTCTAACTGAAGAAAGAGAAGAAAAGCGTGAATAAAGACAAAAGTACAAAAGCGGCAACAGCAAAAACACTGAAGATTGAAGTCAAGCGTCTGCTGCCGATAATCAAGCGTCCGAAACGTCGTATTTTGAGGTACGCTCGTCCTAATGAAGTGATCTTGGTTTTGTTAAAAAGATAAGAGAAATACCTACATGTTTCCTGAAGAAGCCGAGATCTGTATCCATCTCTATCGGAGTGAAATTCCTTCTTCAAGCTTGAGATGTGATACTGTTCGTGACAATTAGAACATGCAACCGTATGCTGACAATTTCTGGAGCTTTGGGTGTTCGAAATTATCGATATCGGTATCATTGGAAGGCTCAAAGAAATATCTGCAACTCTCGTGAAGAGGTCAAGAGAGGAATCGATCTCTATCGTCGTCAAAATGCATCCGTAAGTTGGTGACGTTATGTCGATCCTGACTGTCATTCCTTTGTTGCGTCTGATGGCCATATATTGAGCTGATGGGGTTTGAATTGGATGAAACCAGTGTCTCATTAAAGCTAATATCCTTATAAAGAAGTTTCATGAAGACATCGAATCGTAATTCGGCCAGTAATAGGGTCAAAGAAGCATAATATGCTAAATGGTCCGAATGCTTTGAGTTAAATGGCCTTGTGAATGTGCCAAGTGGATAACCAAGCGCCTTAGCTCTTTTAAGAAGCGTCCAGTGAAGCTAATCAAGCGTCTACTCAGAATACAGACCATTATGATGGGTGGAGAAGTAAATTTGAATCGAAGTATTAAGATATTCAAAGACCAATCTTGACCAGAAAATGAGGTACCTTTTTCAATAAAGTTCTGAAGCATCAAGTACTGTAATAGAAGAAGACAAAACCTTCAGCAACTCCAATAGACGAAAGTGAAAAAAAGCGTGAATAAAGGCAAAAGTACAAAAGCAGCAACAGCAAAAAGACTGAAGATTGAAGTCAACCGTCTGCTGCCGATAATCAAGGGTCCGAAACGTCGTATTTTGAGGTACGCTCGTCCTAATGAAATGATCTTGGTTTTTTAAGAAAGATAAGAGAAATACCTACATGTTTCCTGAAGAAGCCGAGATCTGTATTAATCTCTATCACAGTGAAATTCCTTCTTCAAGCTTGAGATGTGATACTGTTCGTGACAATCAGAACATGCAACCGTCTGCTAACAATTTTTTCAGCTTTGGGTGTTCGAAAGTATCGATCTTGGTATCTTTGGAAGGCTCAAAGAAATATCTGCCACTCTCGTGAAGAGGTCAAGAGCGAAATCGATCTCTATCTTTGTCAAAATGCATCCGTAAGTTGCTGACGTGATGCCGTTCCTGACTGTCATACCTTTGTAGCGTCTGATGGCCATATATTGTGCTGATGGTGTTCGAATTGGATGAATATGGTGTCTCATTAAAGCTAATATCCATATAAACAAGTTTCATGAAGACATCGAATCGAATTCGGCCAGTAACTGGGTCAAATAAGCATAATACGCAAAATGGTCAGAATGCTACGAGTTAAACTGACTTGTGAATGTGCAAAGCGGATAACCAACCGCCTTCGCTCATTTAAGAAGCGTCCAGTGAAGCTAATCAAGCGTCTTCTCAGAATACAGAACATTATGATGGGTGGAGAAGTAATTTTGAATCGAAGTATTAAGATATTCAAAGGCCAATCTTGACCAGAAAATGAGGTACCTTTTTCAATAAAGTTCTGAAGCATCAAGTACTGTAATAGAAGAAGACAAAACCTTCAGCAACTCCACTAGACGAAAGAGAAAAAAAGCGTGAATAAAGGCAAAAGTACAAAAGCAGCAACAGAAAAAGACTGAAGATTGAAGTCAAGCGTCTGCTGCCGATAATCAAGTGTCCGAAACGTCGTATTTTGAGGTACGCTCGTCCTAATGAAGTGATCTTGGTTTTGTTAAAAGATAAGAGAAATACCTACTTGTTTCCTAAAGAAGCCGAGATCTGTATCAATCTCTATCGGAGTGAAATTCCTTCTTCAAGCTTGAGATGTGATACTGTTCGTGACAATCAGAACATGCAACCGTCTGCTGAGAATTTCTGGAGCTTTGGGTGTTCAAAATTATCGATCTCGGTATCTTTGGAAGGCTCAAAGAAATATCTGCAACTCTCGTGAAGAGGTCAAGAGCGAAATCGATCACTATCTGTGTCAAAATGCATCCGTTAGTTGGTGACGTGATGTCGTTCCGGACTGTCATACCTTTGTAGCATCTGATGGCCAAATATTGAGCTTATAGTGTTCGAATTGGATGAAACCTGTGTCTCATTAAAATTAATATCCATATCAACAAGTTTCATGAAGACATCGAATCGTAATTCGGCCAGTAACAGGGTCAAAGAAGCATAATACGCTAAATGGTAAGAATGCTATGAGTTAAATAGCCTTGTGAATGTGCCAAGTGGATAACCAAGCGCTGTAGCTCTTTTAAGAAGCGTCCAATGAAGCTAATCAAGCGTCTACTCAGAATATTAACCATTTTGATGGGTGGAGAAGTAATTTTGAATCGAAGTATTAAGATATTCAAAGACCAATCTTGACCAGAAAATGAGGTACCCTTTTCAGCAAAGTTATGAAGCATCACGTACTGTAATAGAAGAAAAAAAAATCTTCAGGAACTCCAATAGAAGAAAGAGAAAAAAAAAGCGTGAATAAAGACAAAAGTACAAAAGCTGCAACAACAAAAAGACTGAAGATTGAAGTCAAGCGTCTGCTGCCGATGATCAAGGGTCCGAAACGTCATATTTTGAGGTATGCTCATCCTAATGAAGTGATCTTGGGTTTTTTAGAAAGATAAGAGAAATACCTACCAGTTCATGCAAAAGTCGAGATCTGAATCTATCTCTATCTGAGTGAAATTCCGTCTTCAAGCATGAGGTGTTGTACTATTCGCGACAATTCGAATATGCAACCTTCTGCTGACAATTTCTGGAGCTTTAGGCTTTCAAAAGTATCGATCTGGGTATCGTTGGAAGGCTCAAAGAAATATCTGCAACTCTCGTGAAGAAGTCAAGAGCGAAAACGATCTCTATCTTTGTCAAAATGCATCCGTAAGTTAGTGACGTGATGCCGTTCCTGACAGTCATACCGTTGTAGCGTCTGATGGCCATATATTGAGCTGATGGTGTTCGAATTAGATGAAATCGGTATTTTTTAAAGCTAATATCTGTATAAACAAGTTTCATGAAGACATCGAATCGTAATTCGTCCAGTAACAGGGTCAAAGAAGCGTAATACGCTAAATAGTCAGAATGCTATGAGTTAAATAGCCTTGTGAATGTGCCAAGTGGATAACCAAGCGCCTTAGCTCTTTTAAGAAGCGTCCAGTGAAGCTAATCAAGCGTCTACTATGAATACAGACCATTTTAATGGGTGGAGAAGTAATTTTGAATCGAAGTATTAAGATATTCAAAGACCAATCTTGACCAGAAAATGAGGTTCCTTTTTCAAGAAAGTTCTGAAGCATCAAGTACTGTAATAGAAGAAGACAAAACCTTCAGCAACTCCAATAGACGAAAGCGAAAAAAAGCGTGAACAACGGCAAAAGTACAAAAGCAGCAACAACAAAAAGACTGAAGACTGAAGTCAACCGTCTGCTGCCCATAATCAAGGGTCCGAAACGTCGTATTTTGAGGTACGCTCGTCCTAATGAAGTGATCTTGGTTTTGTTGGAAAGATAATAGAAATACCTACTTGTTTCCTAAAGAAGCCGAGATTTGTATCAATCTCTATCGGAGTGAAATTCCTTCTTCAAGCTTAAGATGTGATACTGTTCGTGACAATCAGAACATGCAACCGTCTGCTGAGAATTTTTGGAGCTTTGGGTGTTCAATATTATCGATCTCGGTATCGTTGGAAGGCTCAAAGAAATATCTGCAACTCTCGTGAAGAGGTCAAGAGCGAAATCGATCTCAATCTTTGTCAAAATGCATCCGTAAGTTGGTGATGTGATGTCGTTCCAGACTGTTATACCTTTGTAGTGTCTGATGGCCATATATTGAGCTGATCGTTTTCGAATTGGATGAAACCAGTGTCTCATTAAAGCTAATATCCATATAAAAAAGTTTCATGAAGACATCGTATCGTAATTCGGCCAGTAATAGGGTCAAAGAAGCATAATACGCTTAATGGTCAGAATGCTATGAGTTAAATAGCCTTGTGAATGTGCCAAGTGGATAACCAAGCGCCTTAGCTCTTTTAAGAAGTGTCCAGTGAAGCTAATCAAGCGTCTACTCAGAATATAGACCATTTTAATGGGTGGAGAAGTAATTTTGAATAGAAGTATTAAGATATTTAAAGACCAATCTTGACCAGAAAATGAGGTACCTTTTTCCCTAAAGTTCTGAAGCATCAAGTACTGCAATAGAAGAAGACAAAACCTTCAGCAACTCCAATAGACGAAAGTGAAGAAAAGCGTGAATAATGGCAAAAGTACAAAAGCAGCAACAGCAAAAAGACTGAAGATTGAAGTCGACCGTCTGCTGCCGATAATCAAGGGTCCGAAACGTCGTATTTTGAGGTACGCTTGTCCTAATGAAGTGATCTTGGATTTTTAAGAAAGATAAGAGAAATACCTACATGTTTCCTGAAGAAGCGGAGATCTGTATTAATCTCTATCACAGTGAAATTCCTTCTTCAAGCTTGAGATGTGATACTGTTCTTGACAATCAGAACATGCAGCCGTCTGCTGACAATTTCTGGGGCTTTGGGTGTTCGAAAGTATCAATCTTGGTATCTTTGGAAGGCTCAAAGAAATATCGACCACTCTCGTGAAGAGGACAAGAGCGAAATCGATCTCTATCTTTGTCAAAATGCATCCGTAAGTTGCTGATGTGTTGCCGTTCCTGACTGTCATACCTTTGTAGCGTCTGATGGCCATATATTGTGCTGATGGTGTTCGAATTGGATGAATATGGCGTCTCATTAAAGCTAATATCCATATAAACAAGTTTCATGAAGACATCGAATCCGAATTCGGCCAGTAACTACGTCAAAAAAGCATAATATGCAAAATGGTCAGAATGGTACGAGTTAAACTGACTTGTGAATGTGCAAAGCGGACAACCAACCTTCTTCGCTCATCTAAGAAGCGTCCAGTGAAGCTAATCAAGCGTCTTCTCAGAATACAGAACATTATGATGGGTGGAGAAGTTATTTTGAATGATGTTTTAAGATATTCAATGTCCAAGCTTGATAAAAATGAGGTACCCTTTTCAATAAAGTTCTGAAGCATCAAGTACTGTAATATAAGAATATAAAAGCTTCAGCAATTCTAACTGAAGAAAGAGAAGAAAAGCGTGAATAAAGACAAAAGTACAAAAGCGGCAACAGCAAAAACACAGAAGATTGAAGTCAAGCGTCTGCTGCCGATAATCAAGCGTCCGAAACGTCGTATTTTGAGGTACGCTCGTCCTAATGAAGTGATATTGGTTTTGCTAAAAAGATAAGAGAAATAACTACATGTTTCCTGAAGAAGCCGAGATCTGTATCCATCTCTATCGGAGTGAAATTCCTTGTTCAAGCTTGAGATGTGATACTGTTCGTGACAATCAGAACATGCAACCGTCTGCTGAGAATTTCTGGAGCTTTGGGTGTTCAAAATTATCGATCTCGGTATCATTGGAAGGCTCAAAGAAATATCTGCAACTCTTGTGAAGAGGTCAAGAGCGAAATCGATCACTATCAGGGTCAAAATGCATCCGTTAGTTGGTGACGTGATGTCGTTCCGGGCTGTCATACCTTGGTAGCATCTGATGGCCAAATATTGAGCTGATAGTGTTGAAATTGGATGAAACCGGTGTCTCATTAAAACTAATATCCATATCAACAAGTTTCATGAAGACATCGAATCATAATTCGGCTAGTAACAGGGTCAAAGAAGCATAAAACGCTAAATGGTCAGACTGCTATGAGTTAAATAGCCTTGCAAATGTGCCAAGTGGATAGCCAAGCGCTATAGCTCTTTTAAGAAGTGTCCAATGAAGCTAATCAAGCGTCTACTCAGAATATTGACCATTTTGATGGGTGGAGAAATAATTTTGAATCGAAGTATTAAGATATTCAAAGACCAATCTTGAGCAGAAAATGAGGTACCCTTTTCAATAAAGTTCTGAAGCATCAAGTGCTGTAATAGAAGAAGACAAAACCCTCAGGAACTCCAACAGAAGAAAGAGGAAAAAAGCGTGAATAAAGACAAAAGTACAAAAGCTGCTACAACAAAAAGACTGAAGATCGAAGTCAAGCGTCTGCTGCCGATAATCAAGGGTCCGAAACGTCATATTTTGAGGTATGCTCATCCTAATGAAGTGATCTTGGGTTTTTTGGAAAGATAAGAGAAATACCTACCAGTTTCATGCAGAAGTCGAGATCTGAATCTATCTCTATCTGAGTGAAATTCCTTCTTCAAGCATGAGGTGTGATACTGTTCGTGACAATTCGAATATGCAACCTTCTGCTGTCAATTTATGGAGCTTTAGGCTTTCAAAAGTATCGATCTGGGTATCGTTGGAAGGCTCAAAGAAATATCTGCAACTCTCGTGAAGAAGTCAAGAGCGAAAACGATCTCTATCTTTGTCAAAACGCATCCGTAAGTTGGTGACGTGATGTCGTTCCTGACAGTCATACCGTTGTAGCGTCTGATGGCCATATATTGAGCTGATGATGTTCGAATTAGATGAAATCGGTATTTTTTAAAGCTAATATCCATATAAACAAGTTTCATGAAGACATCGAATCGTAATTCGTCCAGTAACAGGGTCAAAGAAGCGTAATACGCTAAATGGTCAGAATGCTATGAGTTAAATAGCCTTGTGAATGTGCCAAGTGCATAACCAAGCGCCTTAGCTCTTTTAAGAAGCGTCCAGTGAAGCTAATCAAGCGTCTATTATGAATACAGACCATTTAATGGGTGGAGAAGTAATTTTGAATCGAAGTATTAAGATATTCAAAGACCAATCTTGACCAGAAAATGAGGTACCTTTTTCAAGAAAGTTCTGAAGCATCAAGTACTGTAATAGAAGAATACAAAACCTTCAGCAACTCCAATAGACGAAAGCGAAAAAAAGCGTGAACAAAGGCAAAAGTACAAAAGCAGCAACAACAAAAAGACTGAAAATTGAAGTCAACCGTCTGCTGCCCATAATCAAGGGTCCGCAACGTCGTATTTTGAGGTACGCTCGTCCTAATGAAGTGATCTTGGTTTTGTTGGAAAGATAATAGAAATACCTACTTGTTTCCTAAAGAAGCCGAGATTTGTATCAATCTCTATCGGAGTGAAATTCCTTCTTCAAGCTTAAGATGTGATACTGTTTGTGACAATCAGAACATGCAACCGTCTGCTGAGAATTTTTGGAGCATTGGGTGTTCAATATTATCGATCTCGGTATCGTTGGAAGGCTCAAAGAAATATCTGCAACTCTCGTGAAGAGGTCAAGAGCGAAATCGATCTCAATCTTTGTCAAAATGCATCCGTAAGTTGGTGATGTGATGTCGTTCCAGACTGTTATACCTTTGTAGTGTCTGATGGCCATATGTTGAGCTGATCGTTTTCGAATTGGATGAAACCGGTGTCTCATTAAGCTAATATCCATATAAAAAATTTTCATGAGGACATCGTATCGTAATTCGGCCAGTAATAGGGTCAAAGAAGCATAATACGCTTAATGGTCAAAATGCTATGAGTTAAATAGCCTTGTGAAAGTGCCAAGTGGATAACCAAGCGCCTTAGCTCTTTTAAGAAGTGTCCAGTGAAGCTAATTATGCGTCTACTCAGAATACAGACCTTTTTAATGGGTGGAGAAGTATTTTTGAATGGAAGTATTAAGATATTCAAAGACCAATCTTGACCAGAAAATGAGGTACCTTTTTCCATAAAGTTCTGAAGCATCAAGTACTGTAATAGAAGAAGACAAAACCTTCAGCAACTCCAATAGACGAAAGTGAAAAAAAGCGTGAATAATGGCAAAAGTACAAAAGCAGCAACAGCAAAAAGACTGAAGATTGAAGTCGACCGTCTGCTGCTGATAATCAAGGGTCCGAAACGTCGTATTTTGAGGTACGCTCGTCCTAATGAAATGATCTTGGTTTTTTAAGAAAGATAAGAGAAATACCTACATGTTTCCTGAAGAAGCCGAGATCTGTATTAATCTCTATCACAGTGAAATTCCTTTTTCAAGCTTGAGATGTGGTACTGTTCGTGACAATCAGAACACGCAACCGTCTGCTAACAATTTTTGCAGCTTTGGGTGTTCGAAAGTATCGATCTTGGTATCTTTGGAAGGCTCAAAGAAATATCTGCCACTCTCGTGAAGAGGACAACAGCGAAATTGATCTCTGTCTTTGTCAAAATGCATCCGTAAGTTGCTGACGTGATGCCGTTCCTGACTGTCATACCTTTGTAGCGTCTGATGGCCATATATTAAGCTGATGGTGTTCGAATTGGATGAATATGGTGTCTCATTAAAGCTAATATCCATATAAAAAAGTTTCATGAAGACATCGAATCGAATTCAGCCAGTAACTGGGTCAAATAAGCATAATACTCAAAATGGTTAGAATGCTACGAGTTAAACTGACTTGTGAATGTGCAAAGCGGATAACCAACCGCCTTCGCTCATTTAAGAAGCGTCCAGTGAAGCAAATCGAGCGTCTTCTCAGAATACAGAACATTATGATGGGTGGAGAAGTAATTTTGAATCGAAGTATTAAGATATTCAAAGGCCAATCTTGTCCAGAAAATGAGGTACCTTTTTCAATAAAGTTCTGAAGCATCAAGTACTGTAATAGAAGAAGACAAAACCTTCAGCAACTCCACTAGACGAAAGTGAAAAAAAGCGTGAATAAAGGCAAAAGTACAAAAGCAGCAACAAGAAAAAGACTGAAGTTTGAAGTCAACCGTCTGCTGCCCATAATCAAGTGTCCGAAATGTCGTATTTTGAGGCACGCTCGTCCTAACGAAGTGATCTTGGTTTTGTTAAAAATATAATAGAAATACCTACTTGTTTCCTAAAGAAGCCGAGATCTGTATCAATCTCTATCGGAGTGAAATTCCTTCTTCAAGCTTAAGATGTGATACTGTTCATGACAATCAGAACATGCAACCGTCTGCTGAGAATTTTTGGAGCTTTGGGTGTTCAATATTTTCGATCTCTGTATCTTTGGAAGGCTCAAAGAAATATCTGCAACTCTCGTGAAGAGGTCAAGAGCGAAATCGATCTCAATCTTTGTCAAAATGCAACCGTAAGTTGGTGACGTGATGTCGTTCCAGACTATTATACCTTTGTAGTGTCTGATGGCCATATATTGAGCTGATCGTCTTCGAATTGGATGAAACTGGTGTCTCATTAAAGCTAATATCCATATAAAAATTTTTCATGAGGACATCGTATCGTAATTCGGCCAGTAATAGGGTCAAAGAAGCATAATACGCTTAATGGTCAGAATGCTATGAGTTAAATAGCCATGTGAAAGTGCCAAGTGGATAACCAAGCGCCTTCGCTCTTTTAAGAAGTATCCAGTGAAGCTAATCATGCGTCTACTCAGAATACAGACCATTTTAATGGGTGGAGAAGTAATTTTGAATGGAAGTATTAAGATATTCAAAGACCAATCTTGACCAGAAAATGAGGTACCTTTTTCCATAAAGTTCTGAAGCATCAAGTACTGTAATAGAAGAAGACAAAACCTTCAGCAACTCCAATAGACGAAAGTGAAAAAAAGCGTGAATAATGGCAAAAGTACAAAAGCAGCAACAGCAAAAAGACTGAAGATTGAAGTCGACCGTCTGCTGCCGATAATCAAGGGTCCGAAACGTCGTATTTTGAGGTACGCTCGTCCTAATGAAGTGATCTTGGTTTTTTAAGAAAGATAAGAGAAATACCTACATATTTCCTGAAGAAGCCGAGATCTGTATTAATCTCTATCACCGTGAAATTCCTTCTTCAAGCTTGAGATGTGACACTGTTCGTGACAATCAGAACATGCAACCGTCTGCTGACAATTTCTGCAGCTTTGGGTGTTCGAAAGTATCGATCTTGGTATCTTTGGAAGGCTCAAAGAAATATCTGCCTCTCGTGAAGAGGACAACAGCGAAATTGATCTCTGTCTTTGTCAAAATGCATCCGTAAGTTGCTGACGTGATGCCGTTCCTGACTGTCATACTTTGTAGCGTCTGATGGCTATATATAGAGCTGATGGTGTTCGAATTGGATGAATATGGTGTCTCATTATCCATATATAAAAGTTTCATGAAGACATCGAATCCGAATTCGGCCAGTAACTGGGTCAAATAAGCATAATACTCAAAATGGTCAGAATGCTACGAGTTAAACTGACTTGTGAATGTGCAAAGCGGATAACCAACTGCCTTCGCTCATTTAAGAAGCGTCCAGTGAAGCAAATCGAGCGTCTTCTCAGAATACAGAACATTGTGATGGGTGGAGAAGTAATTTTGAATCGAAGTATTAAGATATTCAAAGACCAATCTTGTCCAGAAAATGAGGTACCTTTTTCAATAAAGTTCTGAAGCATCAAGTACTGTAATAGAAGAAGACAAAACCTTCAGCAACTCCACTAGACAAAAGTGAAAAAAAGCGTGAATAAAGGCAAAAGTACAAAAGCAGCAACAAGAAAAAGACTGAAGTTTGAAGTCAACCGTCTGCTGCCCATAATCAGGTGTCTGAAACGTCGTATTTTGAGGTACGCTCGTCCTAACGAAGTGATCTTGGTTTTGTTAAAAGATAATAGAAATACCTACTTGTTTCCTAAAGAAGCCGAGATCTGTATCAATCTCTATCGGAGTGAAATTCCTTCTTCAAGCTTAGATGTGATACTGTTTGTGACAATCAGAACATGCAACCGTCTGCTGACAATTTCTGGAGCTTTGGGTGTTCAATATTTTCGATCTCGGTATCGTTGGAAGGCTCAAAGAAATATCTGCAACTCTCGTGAAGAGGTCAAGAGCGAAATCGATATCTATCTCTGTCAAAATGCATCCGTAAGTTGGTGACGTGATGTCGTTCCAGACTGTTATACCTTTATAGTGTCTGATGGCCATATATTGAGCTGATCGTCTTCGAATTGGATGAAACCGGTGTCTCATTAAAGCTAATACCCATATAAACAAGTTTCATAAAGACATCGTATCGTAATTCGGCCAGTAACAGGGTCAAAGAAGCATAATACGCTTAATGGTCAGAATGCTATGAGTTAAATAGCCTTGTGAATGTGCCAAGTGGATAACCAAGCGCCTTAGCTCTTTTAAGAAGTGTCCATTGACGCTAATCAAGCGTCTACTCAGAATACAGATCATTTTAATGGGTGGAGAAGTAATTTTGAATCGAAGTATTAAGATATTCAAAGACTAATCTTGACTAGAAAATGAGGTACCCTTTTTCATAAAGTTCTGAAGCATCAAGTACTGTAACAGAAGAAGACAAAACCTTCAGCAACTCCAATAGACGAAAGCGAAAAAAAGCGTGAATAATGGCAAAAGTACAAAAGCAGCAATAGCAAAAAGACTGAAGATGGAAGTCAACCGTCTGTTGCCGATAATCAAGGGTCCGAAACGTCATATTTTGAGGTATGCTCATCCTAATGAAGTGATCTTGGGTTTTTTGGAAAGATAAGAGAAATACCTACCAGTTTCATGCAGAAGTTGAGATCTGAATCTATCTCTATCTGAGTGAAATTCCTTCTTCAAGCATGAGGTGTGGTGCTATTCGTGACAATTCGAATATGCAACCTTCTGCTGACAATTTCTGGAGCTTTAGGCTTTCAAGAGTATCGATCTGGGTATCATTGGAAGGCTCAAAGAAATATCTGCAACTCTCGTGAAGAAGTCAAGAGCGAAAACGATCTCTATCTTTGTCAAAATGCTTTCGTAAGTTGGTGACGTGATGCTGTTCCTGACAGTTATACCTTTGTAGCGTCTGATGGCAACATATTGAGATGATGGTGTTCGTATTGGATGAAACTGGTGTCTCATTAAAGCTAATATCCATATAAACAAGTTTCATGAAGACATCGAATCGTAATTCGGCCAGTAACAGGGTCAAAGAAGCATAATACGCTAAATGGTCAGAATGCTATGAGTTAAATAGCCTTGTGAATGTGCCAAGTGGATAACCAAGCCCCTTAGCTCTTTTAAGAAGCGTCCAATGAAGCTAATCAAGCGTCTACTCAGAATACAGACCATTTTGATGGGTGGAGAAGTAATTTTGAATCGAAGTATTAAGATATTCAAAGAACAATCTTGACCAGAAAATGAGGTACCCTTTTTCAATAAAGTTCTGAAGCATCAAGTACTGTAATAGAAGAAGACAAAACCTTCAGCAACTCCAATAGACGAAAGCGAAAAAAAGCGTGAATAAAGGCAAAAGTACAAAAGCAGCAACAGCAAAAAGACTGAAGATTGAAGTCAACCGTCTGCTGCCGATAATCAAGGGTCCGAAACGTCATATTTTGAGGTATGCTCATCCTAATGAAGTGATCTTGGTTTTTTAGAAAGATAAGAGAAATACCTACCAGTTTCCATGAAGAAGCCGAGATCTGAATCAATCTCTATCTGAGTGAAATTCCTTCTTCAAGCTTGAGGTGTGGTACTGTTCGTGACAATTCGAATATGCAACCTTCTGCTGACAATTTCTGGAGCTTTAGGCTTTCAAAAGTATCGATCTGGGTATCGTTGGAAGGCTCAAAGAAATATCTGCAACTCTCGTGAAGAGGTCAAGAGCGAAAACGATCTCTATCTTTGTCAAAATGCATCCGTAAGTTGGTGACGTGATGTCGTTCCTGACTGTCATACCTTTGTAGCGTCTGATGGCAATATATTGAGCTGATGGTGTTCGAATTGGATGAAACTGGTGTCTCATTAAAGCTAATATCCATATCAACAAGTTTCATGAAGACATCGAATCGTAATTCGGCCAGTAACAGGGTCAAAGAAGCATAATACGCTAAATGGTCAGAATGCTATGAGTTAAATAGCCTTGTGAATGTGCCAAGTGGATAACCAAGCCCCATAGCTCTTTTAAGAAGCGTCCAATGAAGCTAATCAAGCGTCTACTCAGAATACTGACCATTTTGATGGGTGGAGAAGTAATTTTGAATCGAAGTATTAAGATATTCAAAGACCAATCTTGACCAGAAAATGAGGTACCCTTTTCAATAAAGTTCTGAAGCATCAAGTGCTGTAATAGAAGAAGACAAAACCTGCAGGAACTCCAATAGAAGAAAGAGGAAAAAAGCGTGAATAAAGACAAAAGTACAAAAGCAGCAACAACAAAAAGACATAAGATTGAAGTCAAGCGTCTGCTGCCGATAATCAAGGGTGCGAAACGTCATATTTTGAGGTATGCTCATCCTAATGAAGTGATCTTGGTTTTTTTAGAAAGATAAGAGAAATACCGACCAGTTTCCTGAAAAGTCGAGATCTGTATCAATCTCTATCTGAGTGAAATTCCTTCTTCAAGCTTGAGGTGTGATACTGTTCGTGACAATCAAATATGCAACCTTCTGCTGACAATTTCTGGAGCTTTGGGTGTTCAAAAGTATCGATCTGGTTACTTTGGAAGGCCCAAATAAAAATCTGCAACTCTGGTGAAGAAGTCAAGAGCGAAAACGATCTCTATCTTTGTCAAAATGCATCCGTAAGTTGGTGACGTGATGCCGTTCCTGACAGTCATACCTTTGTAGCGTCTGATGGCCATATATTGAGCTGATGGTGTTCGAATTGGATGAAACCGGTATTCATTAAAGCTAATATCCGTATAAACAAGTTTCATGAAGACATCGAATCGTAATTCGGCCAGTAACAGGGTCAAAGAAGCATAATACGCTAAATGGTCAGAATGCTATGAGTTAAATAGCCTTGTGAATGTGCCAAGTGGATAACCAAGCGCCTTAGCTCTTTTAAGATGCGTCCAGTGAAGCTAATCAAGCGTCTACTCAGAATACAGACCATTTTAATGGGTGGAGAAGTAATTTTGAATCGAAGTATTAAGATATTCAAAGACCAATGTTGACCAGAAAATGAGGTACCTTTTTCAATAAAGTTCTGAAGCATCAAGTACTGTAATAGAAGAAGAAAAAACCTTCAGCAACTCCAATAGACGAAAGCGAAAAAAGCGTGAATAAAGGCAAAATTACAAAAGCAGCAACAGCAAAAAGACTGAAGATTGAAGTCAACCGTCTGCGGCCCATAATCAAGGGTCCGAAACGTCGTATTTTGAGGTATCCTCGTCCTAATGAAGTGATCTTGGTTTTGTTAGAAATATAATAGAAATACCTACATGTTTCCTGAAAAAGCCGAGATCTGTATCAATCTCTATCGGAGTGAAATTCCTTCTTCGAGCATAAGATGTAATACTGTTCGTGACAATCAGAACATGCAACCGTCTGCTGACAATTTCTGGAGCTTTGAGTGTTCAAAATTATCGATGTCGGTATCGTTGGAAGGCTCAAAGAAATATCTGCAACTCTCGTGAAGAGGTCAAGAGCGAAATGGATCTCTATCTTTGTCAAAATGCATCCGTAAGTTGGTGACGTGATGTCGTTCCAGACTGTTATACCTTTCTAGTGTTTGATGGCCATATATTGAGCTGATCGTTTTCGAATTGGATGAAACCGGTGTTTCATTAAAGCTAATATCCATATAAACAAGTTTCATGAAGACATCGTATCGTAATTCGGCCAGTAACTGGGTCAAAGAAGCATAATATGCTTAATGGTCAGAATGCTATGAGTTAAATAGCCTTGTGAATGTGCCAAGTTGATAACCAAGCCCCTTAGCTCTTTTAAGATGCATCCAATGAAGCTAATCAAGCGTCTACTCAGAATACAGACCATTTTAATGGGTGGAGAAGTAATTTTGAATCGAAGTATTAAGATATTCAAAGACCAATGTTGACCAGAAAATGAGGTACCTTTTTCAATAAAGTTCTGAAGCATCAAGTACTGTAATAGAAGAAGACAAAACCTTCAGCAACTCCAATAGACGAAAGCGAAAAAAAGCGTGAATAAAGGCAAAATTACAAAAGCAGCAATAGCAAAAAGACTGAAGATTGAAGTCAACCGTCTGCTGCCCATAATCAAGGGTCCGAAACGTCGTATTTTGAGGTACGCTCGTCCTAATGAAGTGATCTTGGTTTTGTTAGAAATATAATAGAAATACCTACATGTTTCCTGAAAAAGCCGAGATCTGTATCAATCTCTATTGGAGTGAAATTCCTTCTTTGAGCATAAGATGTAATACTGTTCGTGACAATCAGAACATGCAACCGTCTACGGACAATTTCTGGAGCTTTGAGTGTTCAAAATTATCGATGTCGGTATCGTTGGAAGGCTCAAAGAAATATCTGCAACTCTCGTGAAGAGGTCAAGAGCGAAATGGATCTCTATCTTTGTCAAAATGCATCCGTAAGTTGGTGACGTGATGTCGTTCCAGACTGTTATACCTTTCTAGTGTTTGATGGCCATATATTGAGCTGATCATTTTCGAATTGGATGAAACCGGTGTTTCATTAAAGCTAATATCCATATAAACAAGTTTCATGAAGACATCGTATCGTAATTCGGCCAGTAACTGGGTCAAAGAAGCATAATATGCTTAATGGTCAGAATGCTATGAGTTAAATAGCCTTGTGAATGTGCCAAGTTGATAACCAAGCCCCTTAGCTCTTTTAAGATGCATCCAATGAAGCTAATCAAGCGTCTACTCAGAATACAGACCATTTTAATGGGTGGAGAAGTAATTTTGAATCGAAGTATTAAGATATTCAAAGACCAATGTTGACTAGAAAATGAGGTACCTTTTTCAATAAAGTTTTGAAGCATCAAGTACTGTAATAGAAGAAGAAAAAACCTTCAGCAACTCCAATAGACGAAAGCGAAAAAAGCGTGAATAAAGGCAAAATTACAAAAGCAGCAACAGCAAAAAGACTGAAGATTGAAGTCAACCGTCTGCGGCCCATAATCAAGGGTCCGAAACGTCGTATTTTGAGGTATCCTCGTCCTAATGAAGTGATCTTGGTTTTGTTAGAAATATAATAGAAATACCTACATGTTTCCTGAAGAAGCCGAGATCTGTATCAATCTCTATCGGAGTGAAATTCCTTCTTCAAGCTAGAGATGTGATACTGTTCGTGACAATCAGAACATGCAACCGTCTGCTGACAATTTCTGGAGCTTTGGGTGTTCAAAATTATCGATCTCGGTATCGTTGGAAGCCTCAAAGAAATATCTGCAACTCTCGTGAAAAGGACAAGAGCGAAATCGATCTCTATCTTTGTCAAAATGCATCCGTAAGTTGGTGACGTGATGTCGTTCCAGACTGTTATACCTTTGTAGTGTCTGATGGCCATATATTGAGCTGATCGTTTTCGAATTGGATGAAACCGGTGTCTCATTAAAGCTAATATCCATATAAACAAGTTTCATGAAGACATCGTATCGTAATTCGGCCAGTAACTGGGTCAAAGAAGCATAATACGCTTAATGGTCAGAATGCTATGAGTTAAATAGCCTTGTGAATGTGCCAAGTGGATAACCAAGCGCCTTAGCTCTTTTAAGAAGCGTCCAGTGAAGCTAATCAAGCGTCTACTCAGAATACAGACCATTTTAATGGGTGGAGAAGTAATTTTGAATCGAAGTATTAAGATATTCAAAGACCAATGTTGACCAGAAAATGAGGTACCTTTTTCAATAAAGTTCTGTAGCATCAAGTACTGTAATAGAAGAAGACAAAACCTTCAGCAACTCCAATAGACGAAAGTGAAAAAAAGCGTGAATAAAGGCAAAAGTACAAAAGCAGCAACAGCAAAAAGACTGAAGATTGAAGTCAACCGTCTGCTGCCGATAATCAAGGGTCCGAAACGTCGTATTTTGAGGTACGCTCGTCCTAATGAAGTGATCTTGGTTTTGTTAGAAATATAATAGAAATACCTACATGTTTCCTGAAGAAGCCGAGATCTGTATCAATCTCTATCGGAGTGAAATTCCTTCTTCAAGCTTGAGATGTGATACTGTTCGTGACAATCAGAACATGCAACCGTCTGCTGACAATTTCTGGAGCTTTGAGTGTTCAAAATTATCGATCTCTGTATCGTTGGAAGGCTCAAAGAAATATCTGCAACTCTCGTGAAGAGGTCAAGAGCGAAATCGATCTCTATCTTTGTCAAAATGCATCCGTAAGTTGGTGACGTGATGTCGTTCCAGACTGTTATACCTTTGTAGTGTCTGATGGCCATATATTGAGCTGATCGTTTTCGAATTGGATGAAACGGATGTCTCATTAAAGCTAATATGCATATAAACAAGTTTCATGAAGACATCGAATCGTAATTCGGCCAGTAATAGAGTCAAAGAAGCATAATACGCTAAATGGTCAGAATGCTATGAGTTAAATAGCCTTGTGAATGTGCCAAGTGGATAACCAAGCGCCTTAGCTCTTTTAAGAAGTGTCCAGTGAAGCTAATCAAGCGTCTACTCAGAATACAGAACATTTTAATGGGTGGAGAAGTAATTTTGAATCGAAGTATTAAGATATTCAAAGACCAATCTTGACCAGAAAATGAGGTACCTTTTTCAATAAAGTTCTGAAGCATCAAGTACTGTAATAGAAGAAGACAAAACCTTCAGCAACTCCAATAGACGAAAGCGAAAAAAAGCGTGAATAAAGGCAAAATTACAAAAGCAGCAATAGCAAAAAGACTGAAGATTGAAGTCAACCGTCTGCTGCCCATAATCAAGGGTCCGAAACGTCGTATTTTGAGGTACGCTCGTCCTAATGAAGTGATCTTGGTTTTGTTAGAAATATAATAGAAATACCTACATGTTTCCTGAAGAAGCCGAGATCTGTATCAATCTCTATCGGAGTGAAATTCCTTCTTCAAGCTAGAGATGTGATACTGTTCGTGACAATCAGAACATGCAACCGTCTGCTGACAATTTCTGGAGCTTTGGGTGTTCAAAATTATCGATCTCGGTATCGTTGGAAGGCTCAAAGAAATATCTGCAACTCTCGTGAAGAGGTCAAGAGCGAAATCGATCTCTATCTTTGTCAAAATGCATCCGTAAGTTGGTGACGTGATGTCGTTCCAGACTGTTATACCTTTCTAGTGTCTGATGGCCATATATTGAGCTGATCGTTTTCGAATTGGATGAAACCGGTGTTCATTAAAGCTAATATCCATATAAACAAGTTTCATGAAGACATCGTATCGTAATTCGGCCAGTAACAGGGTCAAAGAAGCATAATACGCTTAATGGTCAGAATGCTATGAGTTAAATAGCCTTGTGAATGTGCCAAGTTGATAACCAAGGCCTTAGCTCTTTTAAGAAGCATCCAATGAAGCTAATCAAGCGTCTACTCAGAATACAGACCATTTTAATGGGTGGAGAAGTAATTTTGAATCGAAGTATTAAGATATTCAAAGACCAATGTTGACCAGAAAATGAGGTACCTTTTTCAATAAAGTTCTGAAGCATCAAGTACTGTAATAGAAGAAGACAAAACCTTCAGCAACTCCAATAGACGAAAGCGAAAAAAAGCGTGAATAAAGGCAAAATTACAAAAGCAGCAATAGCAAAAAGACTGAAGATTGAAGTCAACCGTCTGCTGCCCATAATCAAGGGTCCGAAACGTCGTATTTTGAGGTACGCTCGTCCTAATGAAGTGATCTTGGTTTTGTTAGAAATATAATAGAAATACCTACATGTTTCCTGAAGAAGCCGAGATCTGTATCAATCTCTATCGGAGTGAAATTCCTTCTTCCAGCTAGAGATGTGATACTGTTCGTGACAATCAGAACATGCAACCGTCTGCTGACAATTTCTGGAGCTTTGGGTGTTCAAAATTATCGATCTCGGTATCGTTGGAAGGCTCAAAGAAATATCTGCAACTCTCGTGAAGAGGTCAAGAGCGAAATCGATCTCTATCTTTGTCAAAATGCATCCGTAAGTTGGTGACGTGATGTCGTTCATGACTGTTATACCTTTGTAGTGTCTGATGGCCATATATTGAGCTGATCGTTTTCGAATTGGATGAAACCGGTGTCTCATTAAAGCTAATATCCATATAAACAAGTTTCATGAAGACATCGTATCGTAATTCGGCCAGTAACAGGGTCAAAAAAGCATAATACGCTAAATGGTCAGAATGCTATGAGTTAAATAGCCTTGTGAATGTGCCAATTGGATAACCAAGTGCCTTAGCTCTTTTAAGAAGCGTCCAGTGAAGCTAATCAAGCGTCTACTCAGAATACAGACCATTATGATGGGTGGAGAAGTAAATTTGAATCGAAGTATTAAGATATTCAAAGACCAAGCTTGACCAGAAAATGAGGTACCTTTTCAATAAAGTTCTGAAGCATCAAGTACTGTAATAGAAGAAGACAAAACCTTCAGCAACTCCAATAGACGAAAGTGAAAAAAAGCGTGAATAAAGGCAAAAGTACAAAAGCAGCAACAACAAAAAGACTGAAGATTGAAGTCAACCGTCTGCTGCCGATAATCAAGGGTCCGAAACGTCGTATTTTGAGGTACGCTCGTCCTAATGAAGTGATCTTGGTTTTGTTAGAAATATAATAGAAATACCTACATGTTTCCTGAAGAAGCCGAGATCTGTATCAATCTCTATCGGAGTGAAATTCCTTCTTCAAGCTTGAGATGTGATACTGTTCGTGACAATCAGAACATGCAACCGTCTGCTGACAATTTCTGGAGCTTTGAGTGTTCAAAATTATCGATCTCTGTATCGTTGGAAGGCTCAAAGAAATATCTGCAACTCTCGTGAAGAGGTCAAGAGCGAAATCGATCTCTATCTTTGTCAAAATGCATCCGTAAGTTGGTGACGTGATGTCGTTCCAGACTGTTATACCTTTGTAGTGTCTGATGGCCATATATTGAGCTGATCGTTTTCGAATTGGATGAAACCGGTGTCTCATTAAAGCTAATATCCATATAAACAAGTTTCATGAAGACATCGTATCGTAATTCGGCCAGTAACAGGGTCAAAGAAGCATAATACGCTAAATGGTCAGAATGCTATGAGTTAAATAGCCTTGTGAATGTGCCAAGTGGATAACCAAGCCCCTTAGCTCTTTTAAGATGCGTCCAGTGAAGCTAATCAAGCGTCTACTCAGAATACAGACCATTTTAATGGGTGGAGAAGTAATTTTGAATCGAAGTATTAAGATATTCAAAGACCAATCTTGACCAGAAAATGAGGTACCTTTTTCCATAAAGTTCTGAAGCATCAAGTACTGTAATAGAAGAAGACAAAACCTTCAGCAACTCCAATAGACGAAAGTGAAAAAAAGCGTGAATAAAGGCAAAAGTACAAAAGCAGCAACAGCAAAAAGACTGAAGATTGAAGTCAACCGTCTGCTGCCGATAATCAAGGGTCCGAAACGTCGTATTTTGAGGTACGCTCGTCCTAATGAAGTGATCTTGGTTTTTTAAGAAAGATAAGAGAAATACCTACATGTTTCCTGAAGAAGCCGAGATCTGTATTAATCTCTATCAGTGAAATTCCTTCTTCAAGCTTGAGATGTGATACTGTTCGTGACAATCAGAACATGCAACCGTCTGCTGACAATTTCTGCAGCTTTGGGTGTTCGAAAGTATCGATCTTGGTATCTTTGGAAGGCTCAAAGAAATATCTGCCTCTCGTGAAGAGGTCAAGAGCGAAATCGATCTCTATCTTTGTCAAAATGCATCCGTAAGTTGCTGACGTGATGCCGTTCCTGACTGTCATACTTTGTAGCGTCTGATGGCCATATATTGAGCTGATGGTGTTCGAATTGGATGAAATGGTGTCTCATTAAAGCTAATATCCATATAAAAAGTTTCATGAAGACATCGAATCCGTAATTCGGCCAGTAACTGGGTCAAAGAAGCATAATACTCAAAATGGTCAGAATGCTACGAGTTAAATGACTTGTGAATGTGCAAAGCGGATAACCAACCACCTTCGCTCATTTAAGAAGCGTCCAGTGAAGCAAATCGAGCGTCTTCTCAGAATACAGAACATTATGATGGGTGGAGAAGTAATTTTGAATCGAAGTATTAAGATATTCAAAGACCAATCTTGTCCAGAAAATGAGGTACCTTTTTCAATAAAGTTCTGAAGCATCAAGTACTGTAATAGAAGAAGACAAAACCTTCAGCAACTCCACTAGACGAAAGTGAAAAAAAGCGTGAATAAAGGCAAAAGTACAAAAGCAGCAACAAGAAAAAGACTGAAGATTGAAGTCAACCGTCTGCTGCCCATAATCAAGTGTCCGAAACGTCGTATTTTGAGGTACGCTCGTCCTAATGAAGTGATCTTGGTTTTGTTAAAAAGATAATAGAAATACCTACTTGTTTCCTAAAGAAGCCGAGATCTGTATCAATCTCTATCGGAGTGAAATTCCTTCTTCAAGCTTTAGATGTGATACTGTTTGTGACAATCAGAACATGCAACCGTCTGCTGACAATTTCTGGAGCTTTGGGTGTTCAATATTTTTGATCTTGGTATTGTTGGAAGGCTCAAAGAAATATCTGCAACTCTCGTGAAGAGGTCAAGAGCGAAATCGATATCTATCTCTGTCAAAATGCATCCGTAAGTTGGTGACGTGATGTCATTCCAGACTGTTATACTTTATTGTGTCTGATGGCCATATATTGAGCTGATCGTCGTCGAATTGGATGAAACCGGTGTCTCATTAAAGCTAATACCCATATAAACAAGTTTCATAAAGACATCGTATCGTAATTCGGCCAGTAACAGGGTCAAAGAAGCATAATACGCTTAATGGTCAGAATGCTATGAGTTAAATAGCCTTGTGAATGTGCCAAGTGGATAACCAAGTGCCTTAGCTCTTTTAAGAAGTGTCCAGTGACGCTAAGCAAGCGTCTACTCAGAATACAGATCATTTTAATGGGTGGAGAAGTAATTTTGAATCGAAGTATTAAGATATTCAAAGACCAATCTTGTCCAGAAAATGAGGTACCTTTTTCAATAAAGTTCTGAAGCATCAAGTACTGTAATAGAAGAAGACAAAACCTTCAGCAACTCCAATAGACGAAAGAGAAAAAAAGCGTGAATAAAGGCAAAAGTACAAAAGCAGCAACAACAAAAAGACTGAAGATTGAAGTCAAGCGTCTGCTGCCGATAATCAAGGGTCCGAAACGTCGTATTTTGAGGTATGCTCATCCTAATGAAGTGATCTTGGTTTTTTAGAATGATAATAGAAATACCTACATGTTTCATGCAAAAGTCGAGATCTGAATCAATCTCTATCTGAGTGAAATTCCTTCTTCAAGCTTGAGGTGTGGTACTGTTCGTGACAATTCAGAATATGCAACCTTCTGCTGACAATTTCTGGAGCTTTGGCTGTCAAAAGTATCGATCTGGGTATCGTTGGAAGGCTCAAAGAAATATCTGCAACTCTCGTGAAGAGGTCAAGAGCGAAACGATCTCTATCTTTGTCAAAATGCATCCGTAAGTTGGTGACGTGATGCCGTTCCTGACTGTCATACCTTTGTAGTGTCTGATGGCCATATATTGAGCTGAGGGTATTCGAATTGGATGAAACCGGTATTCATTAAAGCTAATATCCGTATAAACAAGTTTCATGAAGACATCGAATCGTAATTCGGCCAGTAACAGGGTCAAAGAAGCATAATACGCTAAATGGTCAGAATGCTATGAGTTAAATAGCCTTGTGAATGTGCCAAGTGGATAACCAAGCACCTTAGCTCTTTTAAGATGCGTCCATGTGAAGCTAATCAAGCGTCTACTCAGAATACAGACCATTTTAATGGGTGGAGAAGTAATTTTGAATCGAAGTATTAAGATATTCAAAGACCAATGTTGACCAGAAAATGAGGTACCTTTTTCAATAAAGTTCTGAAGCATCAAGTACTGTAATAGAAGAAGACAAAACCTTCAGCAACTCCAATAGACGAAAGCGAAAAAAAGCGTGAATAAAGGCAAAATTACAAAAGCAGCAACAGCAAAAAGACTGAAGATTGAAGTCAACCGTCTGCTGCCCATAATCAAGGGTCCGAAACGTCGTATTTTGAGGTACGCTCGTCCTAATGAAGTGATCTTGGTTTTGTTAGAAATATAATAGAAATACCTACATGTTTCCTGAAAAAGCCGAGATCTGTATCAATCTCTATTGGAGTGAAATTCCTTCTTCAAGCTTAAGATGTGATACTGTTCGTGACAATCAGAACATGCAACCGTCTGCTGACAATTTCTGGAGCTTTGAGTGTTCAAAATTATCGATCTCGGTATCGTTGGAAGGCTCAAAGAAATATCTGCAACTCTCGTGAAGAGGTCAAGAGCGAAATCGATCTCTATCTTTGTCAAAATGCATCCGTAAGTTGGTGACGTGATGGCATTCCTGACAGTCATACCTTTGTAGTGTCTGATGGCCATATATTGAGCTGAGGGTATTCGAATTGGATGAAACCGCTATTCATTAAAGCTAATATCCGTATAAACAAGTTTCATGAAGACATCGAATCGTAATTCGGTCAGTAACAGGGTCAAATAAGCATAATACGCAAAATGGTCAGAATGCTATGAGTTAAATAGCCTTGTGAATGTGCCAAGTGGATAACCAAGCACCTTAGCTCTTTTAAGATGCATCCATTGAAGCTAATCAAGCGTCTACTCAGAATATAGACCATTTTAATGGGTGGAGAGGTAATTTTGAATCGAAGTATTAAGATATTCAAAGACCAATCTTGACCAGAAAATGAGGTACCTTTTTCAATAAAGTTCTGAAGCATCAAGTACTGTAATAGAAGAAGACAAAACCTTCAGCAACTCCAATAGACGAAACCGAAAAAAAGCGGGAATAAAGGCAAAATTACAAAAGCAGCAATAGCAAAAAGACTGAAGATTGAAGTCAACCGTCTGCTGCCCATAATCAAGGGTCCGAAACGTCGTATTTTGAGGTACGCTCGTCCTAATGAAGTGATCTTGGTTTTTTAAGAAAGATAAGAGAAATACCTACATATTTCCTGAAGAAGCCGAGATCTGTATCAATCTCTATCGGAGTGAAATTCCTTCTTCAAGCTTGAGATGTGATACTGTTCGTGACAATCAGAACATGCAACCGTCTGCTGACAATTTCTGGAGCTTTGGGTGTTCAATGTATCGATCTTGGTATCGTTGGAAGGCTCAAAGAAATATCTGCAACTCTCGTGAAGAGGTCAAGAGCGAAATCGATCTCTATCTTTGTCAAAATGCATCCGTAAGTTGGTGACGTGATGTCGTTCCTGACTGTTATACCTTTGTAGTGTCTGATGGCCATATATTGAGCTGATGGTGTTCGAATTGGATGAAACCGGTGTCTCATTAAAGCTAATATCCATATAAACAAGTTTCATGAAGACATCGAATCGTAATTCGGCCAGTAACAGGGTCAAAGAAGCATAATACGCTAAATGGTCAGAATGCTATGAGTTAAATAGCCTTGTGAATGTGCCAAGTGGATAACCAAGCACCTTAGCTCTTTTAAGATGCGTCCAGTGAAGCTAATCAAGCGTCTACTCAGAATACAGACCATTTTAATGGGTGGAGAAGTAATTTTGAATCGAAGTATTAAGATATTCAAAGACCAATCTTGACCAGAAAATGAGGTACCTTTTTCAATAAAGTTCTAAAGCATCAAGTACTGTAATAGAAGAAGACAAAACCTTCAGCAACTCCAATAGACGAAAGCGAAAAAAAGCGTGAATAAAGGCAAAATTACAAAAGCAGCAACAGCAAAAAGACTGAAGATTGAAGTCAACCGTCTGCTACCGATAATCAAGGGTCCGAAACGTCGTATTTTGATGTATGCTCGTCCTAATGAAGTGATCTTGGTTTTGTTAGAAAGATAAAAGAAATACCAACATGTTTCCTGAAGAAGCCGAGATCTGTATCAATCTCTATCGGAGTGAAATTCCTTCTTCAAGCTTTAGATGTGATACTGTTCGTGACAATCAGAACATGCAACCGTCTACTGACAATTTCTGGAGCTTTGGGTGTTCAAAATTATCGATCTCGGTATCGTTGGAAGGCTCAAAGAAATATCTGCAACTCTCGTGAAGAGGTCAAGAGCGAAATCGATCTCTATCTTTGTCAAAATGCATCCGTAAGTTGGTGACGTGATGTCGTTCCAGACTGTTATACCTTTGTAGTGTCTGATGGCCATATATTGAGCTGATCGTTTTCGAATTGGATGAAACCGGTGTCTCATTAAAGCTAATATCCATATAAACAAGTTTCATGAAGACATCGTATCGTAATTCGGCCAGTAACAGGGTCAAAGAAGCATAATACGCTTAATGGTCAGAATGCTATGAGTTAAATTGCCTTGTGAATGTGCCAAGTGGATAACCAAGCGCCTTAGCTCTTTTAAGATGCGTCCTGTGAAGCTAATCAAGCGCCTACTCAGAATACAGACCTTTTTAATGGGTGGAGAAGTAATTTTGAATCGAAGTATTAAGATATTCAAAGACCAATGTTGACCAGAAAATGAGGTACCTTTTTCAATAAAGTTCTGTAGCATCAAGTACTGTAATAGAAGAAGACAAAACCTTCAGCAACTCCAATAGACGAAAGCGAAAAAAAGCGTGAATAAAGGCAAAATTACAAAAGCAGCAATAGCAAAAAGACTGAAGATTGAAGTCAACCGTCTGCTGCCCATAATCAAGGGTCCGAAACGTCGTATTTTGAGGTACGCTCGTCCTAATGAAGTGATCTTGGTTTTGTTAGAAATATAATAGAAATACCTACATGTTTCCTGAAGAAGCGGAGATCTGTATCAATCTCTATCGGAGTGAAATTACTTCTTCCAGCTAGAGATGTGATACTGTTCGTGACAATCAGAACATGCAACCGTCTGCTGACAATTTCTGGAGCTTTGAGTGTTCAAAATTATCGATCTCGGTATCGTTGGAAGGCTCAAAGAAATATCTGCAACTCTCGTGAAGAGGTCAAGAGCGAAATCGATCTCTATCTTTGTCAAAATTCATCCGTAAGTTGGTGACGTGATGTCGTTCCAGACTGTTATACCTTTCTAGTGTTTGATGGCCATATATTGAGCTGATCGTTTTCGAATTGGATGAAACCGGTGTTTCATTAAAGCTAATATCCATATAAACAAGTTTCATGAAGACATCGTATCGTAATTCGGCCAGTAACTGGGTCAAAGAAGCATAATATGCTTAATGGTCAGAATGCTATGAGTTAAATAGCCTTGTGAATGTGCCAAGTTGATAACCAAGCCCCTTAGCTCTTTTAAGATGCATCCAATGAAGCTAATCAAGCGTCTACTCAGAATACAGACCATTTTAATGGGTGGAGAAGTAATTTTGAATCGAAGTATTAAGATATTCAAAGACCAATGTTGACCAGAAAATGAGGTACCTTTTTCAATAAAGTTCTGAAGCATCAAGTACTGTAATAGAAGAAGACAAAACCTTCAGCAACTCCAATAGACGAAACCGAAAAAAAGCGGGAATAAAGGCAAAATTACAAAAGCAGCAATAGCAAAAAGACTGAAGATTGAAGTCAACCGTCTGCTGCCCATAATCAAGGGTCCGAAACGTCGTATTTTGAGGTACGCTCGTCCTAATGAAGTGATCTTGGTTTTGTTAGAAATATAATAGAAATACCTACATGTTTCCTGAAGAAGCGGAGATCTGTATCAATCTCTATCGGAGTGAAATTACTTCTTCCAGCTAGAGATGTGATACTGTTCGTGACAATCAGAACATGCAACCGTCTGCTGACAATTTCTGGAGCTTTGAGTGTTCAAAATTATCGATCTCGGTATCGTTGGAAGGCTCAAAGAAATATCTGCAACTCTCGTGAAGAGGTCAAGAGCGAAATCGATCTCTATCTTTGTCAAAATGCATCCGTAAGTTGGTGACGTGATGTCGTTCCAGACTGTTATACCTTTGTAGTGTTTGATGGCCATATATTGAGCTGATCGTTTTCGAATTGGATGAAACCTGTGTCTCATTAAAGCTAATATCCATATAAACAAGTTTCATGAAGACATCGTATCGTAATTCGGCCAGTAACTGGGTCAAAGAAGCATAATACGCTTAATGGTCAGAATGCTATGAGTTAAATAGCCTTGTGAATGTGCCAAGTGGATAACCAAGCCCTTAGCTCTTTTAAGATGTCCAGTGAAGCTAATCAAGCGTCTACTCAGAATACAGACCATTTTAATGGGTGGAGAAGTAATTTTGAATCGAAGTATTAAGATATTCAAAGACCAATGTTGACCAGAAAATGAGGTACCTTTTTCAATAAAGTTCTGAAGCATCAAGTACTGTAATAGAAGAAGACAAAACCTTCAGCAACTCCAATAGACGAAAGCGAAAAAAAGCGTGAATAAAGGCAAAATTACAAAAGCAGCAATAGCAAAAAGACTGAAGATTGAAGTCAACCGTCTGCTGCCCATAATCAAGGGTCCGAAACGTCGTATTTTGAGGCACGCTCGTCCTAATGAAGTGATATTGGTTTTGTTAGAAATATAATAGAAATACCTACATGTTTCCTGAAGAAGCCGAGATCTGTATCAATCCCTATCGGAGTGAAATTACTTCTTCCAGCTAGAGATGTGATACTGTTCGTGACAATCAGAACAAGCAACCGTCTGCTGACAATTTCTGGAGCTTTGAGTGTTCAAAATTATCGATCTCGGTATCGTTGGAAGGCTCAAAGAAATATCTGCAACTCTCGTGAAGAGGTCAAGAGCGAAATCAATCTCTATCTTTGTCAAAATTCATCCGTAAGTTGGTGACGTGATGTCGTTCCAGACTGTTATACCTTTCTAGTGTTTGATGGCCATATATTGAGCTGATCGGTGTCGAATTGGATGAAACCGGTGTTTCATTAAAGCTAATATCCATATAAACAAGTTTCATGAAGACATCATATCGTAATTCGGCCAGTAACTGGGTCAAAGAAGCATAATACGCTTAATGGTCAGAATGCTATGAGTTAAATAGCCTTGTGAATGTGCCAAGTTGATAACCAAGCGCCATAGCACTTTTAAGATGCGTCCAGTGAAGGTAATCAAGCGTCTACTCAGAATACAGAACATTTTAATGGGTGGAGAAATAATTTTGAATCGAAGTATTAAGATATTCAAAGACCAATCTTGACCAGAAAATGAGGTACCTTTTTCAATAAAGTTCTGAAGCATCAAGTACTGTAATAGAAGAAGACAAAACCTTCAGCAACTCCAATAGACGAAAGCGAAAAAAAGCGGGAATAAAGGCAAAATTACAAAAGCAGCAATAGCAAAAAGACTGAAGATTGAAGTCAACCGTCTGCTGCCCATAATCAAGGGTCCGAAACGTCGTATTTTGAGGTACGCTCGTCCTAATGAAGTGATCTTGGTTTTGTTAGAAATATAATAGAAATACCTACATGTTTCCTGAAGAAGCGGAGATCTGTATCAATCTCTATCGGAGTGAAATTACTTCTTCCAACTAGAGATGTGATACTGTTCGTGACAATCAGAACATGCAACCGTCTGCTGACAATTTCTGGAGCTTTGAGTGTTCAAAATTATCGATCTCGGTATCGTTGGAAGGCTCAAAGAAATATCTGCAACTCTCGTGAAGAGGTCAAGAGCGAAATCGATCTCTATCTTTGTCAAAATTCATCCGTAAGTTGGTGACGTGATGTCGTTCCAGACTGTTATACCTTTCTAGTGTTTGATGGCCATATATTGAGCTGATCGGTGTCGAATTGGATGAAACCGGTGTTTCATTAAAGCTAATATCCATATAAACAAGTTTCATGAAGACATCATATCGTAATTCGGCCAGTAACTGGGTCAAAGAAGCATAATACGCTTAATGGTCAGAATGCTATGAGTTAAATAGCCTTGTGAATGTGCCAAGTTGATAACCAAGCCCCTTAGCTCTTTTAAGATGCATCCAATGAAGCTAATCAAGCGTCTACTCAGAATACAGACCATTTTAATGGGTGGAGAAGTAATTTTGAATCGAAGTATTAAGATATTCAAAGACCAATGTTGACAAGAAAATGAGGTACCTTTTTCAATAAAGTTCTGAAGCATCAAGTACTGTAATAGAAGAAGACAAAACCTTCAGCAACTCCAATAGACGAAAGCGAAAAAAAGCAGGAATAAAGGCAAAATTACAAAAGCAGCAATAGCAAAAAGACTAAAGATTGAAGTCAACCGTCTGCTGCCCATAATCAAGGGTCCGAAACGTCGTATTTTGAGGCACGCTCGTCCTAATGAAGTGATATTGGTTTTGTTAGAAATATAATAGAAATACCTACATGTTTCCTGAAGAAGCCGAGATCTGTATCAATCCCTATCGGAGTGAAATTACTTCTTCCAGCTAGAGATGTGATACTGTTCGTGACAATCAGAAAATGCAACCGTCTGCTGACAATTTCTGGAGCTTTGAGTGTTCAAAATTATCGATCTCGGTATCGTTGGAAGGCTCAAAGAAATATCTGCAACTCTCGTGAAGAGGTCAAGAGCGAAATCGATCTCTATCTTTGTCAAAATTCATCCGTAAGTTGGTGACGTGATGTCGTTCCAGACTGTTATACCTTTCTAGTGTTTGATGGCCATATATTGAGCTGATCGTTTTCGAATTGGATGAAACCGGTGTTTCATTAAAGCTAATATCCATATAAACAAGTTTCATGAAGACATCGTATCGTAATTCGGCCAGTAACTGGGTCAAAGAAGCATAATACGCTTAATGGTCAGAATGCTATGAGTTAAATAGCCTTGTGAATGTGCCAAGTTGATAACCAAGCCCCTTAGCTCTTTTAAGATGCATCCAATGAAGCTAATCAAGCGTCTACTCAGAATACAGACCATTTTAATGGGTGGAGAAGTAATTTTGAATCGAAGTATTAAGATATTCAAAGACCAATGTTGACAAGAAAATGAGGTACCTTTTTCAATAAAGTTCTGAAGCATCAAGTACTGTAATAGAAGAAGACAAAACCTTCAGCAACTCCAATAGACGAAAGCGAAAAAAAGCAGGAATAAAGGCAAAATTACAAAAGCAGCAATAGCAAAAAGACTGAAGATTGAAGTCAACCGTCTGCTGCCCATAATCAAGGGTCCGAAACGTCGTATTTTGAGGTACGCTCGTCCTAATGAAGTGATATTGGTTTTGTTAGAAATATAATAGAAATACCTACATGTTTCCTGAAGAAGCCGAGATCTGTATCAATCCCTATCGGAGTGAAATTACTTCTTCCAGCTAGAGATGTGATACTGTTCGTGACAATCAGAAAATGCAACCGTCTGCTGACAATTTCTGGAGCTTTGAGTGTTCAAAATTATCGATCTCGGTATCGTTGGAAGGCTCAAAGAAATATCTGCAACTCTCGTGAAGAGGTCAAGAGCGAAATCGATCTCTATCTTTGTCAAAATTCATCCGTAAGTTGGTGACGTGATGTCGTTCCAGACTGTTATACCTTTCTAGTGTTTGATGGCCATATATTGAGCTGATCGTTTTCGAATTGGATGAAACCGGTGTTTCATTAAAGCTAATATCCATATAAACATGTTTCATGAAGACATCGTATCGTAATTCGGCCAGTAACTGGGTCAAAGAAGCATAATACGCTTAATGGTCAGAATGCTATGAGTTAAATAGCCTTGTGAATGTGCCAAGTTGATAACCAAGCCCCTTAGCTCTTTTAAGATGCATCCAATGAAGCTAATCAAGCGTCTATACAGAATACAGACCATTTTAATGGGTGGAGAAGTAATTTTGAATCGAAGTATTAAGATATTCAAAGACCAATGTTGACAAGAAAATGAGGTACCTTTTTCAATAAAGTTCTGAAGCATCAAGTACTGTAATAGAAGAAGACAAAACCTTCAGCAACTCCAATAGACGAAAGCGAAAAAAAGCAGGAATAAAGGCAAAATTACAAAAGCAGCAATAGCAAAAAGACTGAAGATTGAAGTCAACCGTCTGCTGCCCATAATCAAGGGTCCGAAACGTCGTATTTTGAGGTACGCTCGTCCTAATGAAGTGATATTGGTTTTGTTAGAAATATAATAGAAATACCTACATGTTTCCTGAAGAAGCCGAGATCTGTATCAATCTCTATCGGAGTGAAATTACTTCTTCCAGCTAGAGATGTGATACTGTTCGTGTCAATCAGAACATGCTACCGTCTGCTGACATGTTCTGGAGCTTTGGGTGTTCAGAATTTTTGATCTCGGTGTCGTTGGAAGCCATAATGAAATATCTGCAACTCTCGTGAAGAGGTCAAGAGCGAAATCGATCTCTATCTCTGTCAAAATGCATCGTAAGTTGGTGACGTGATGTCGTTCTAGACTGTTATACCTTTGTAGTGTCTGATGGCCATATATTGAGCTGATCATTTTCGAATTGGATGAAACCGGTGACTCATTAAAGCTAATATCCATATAAACAAGTTTCATCAAGACATCGTATCGTAATTCGGCCAGTAACAGGGTCAAAAAAGCGTAAAACTCTAATTGGTCCGAATGCTATGATTTAAATAGCCTTGTGAATGTGCCAATTGGATAACCAAGTGCCTAAGCTCTTTTAAGAAGCGTCCAGTGAAGCTAATCAAGCATCTACTCAGAATACAGACCATTATGATGGGTGGAGAAGTAAATTTGAATCAAAGTATTAAGATATTCAAAGACCAAGCTTGACCAGAAAATGAGGTACCTTTTCAAGAAAGTTCTGAAGCATCAAGTACTATAATACAAGAAGACAAAACCTTCAGCAACTCCAATAGACGAAAGTGAAAAAAAGCGTGAATAAAGGCAAAAGTACAAAAGCAGCAATAACAAAAAGACAGAAGATTGAAGTCCACCGTCTGTTGCCGATAATCAAGGGTCCGAAACGTCGTATTTTGAGGTACGCTCGTCCTAATGAACTGATCTTGGTTTTGTTAGAAATATAATAGAAATACCTACATGTTTCCTGAAGAAGCCGAGATCTGTATCAATCTCTATCGGAGTGAAATTCCTTCTTCAACCTTGAGATGTGATACTATTCGTGCCAATCAGAATATGCAACCGTCTGCTGACAATTTCTGGAGCTTTGAGTGTTCAAAATTATCGATCTCTGTATCGTTGGAAGGCTCAAAGAAATATCTACAACTCTCGTGAAGAGGTCAAGAGCGAAATCGATCTCTATATATGTCAAAATGCAACCGTAAGTTGGTGACGTGATGTCGTTCCAGACTATTATACCTTTGTAGTGTCAAATGGCCATATATTGAGCTGATCGTTTTCAAATTGGATGAAATCGGTGTCTCATTAAAGCTAATATCCATATAAACAAGTTTCATGAAGACATCGTATCGTAATTCGGCCTGTACTAGGGTCAAAGAAGCATAATACGCTAAATGGTCAGAATGCTATGAGTTAGATAGCCTTGTGAATGTGCCAAGTGGATAACCAAGCGCCTTAGCACTTTTAAGATGCGTCCAGTGAAGGTAATCAAGCGTCTATTTAGAATACAGAACATTTTAATGGGTGGAGAAGTAATTTTGAATCGATGTATTAAGATATTCAAAGACCAATCTTGACCAGAAAATGAGGTACCTTTTTCAATAAAGTTCTGAAGCATCAAGTACTATAATAGAAGAAGACAAAACCTTCGGCAACTCCAATAGATGAAAGCAAAAAAAAGCAGCAATAAAGGCAAAATTACAAAAGCAGCAATAGCAAAAAGAGTGAAGATTGAAGTCAACCGTCTGCTGCCCATAATCAAGGGTCCGAAACGTCGTATTTTGAGGTACGCTCGTCCTAATGAAGTGATCTTGGTTTTGTTAGAAATATAATAGAAATACCTACATGTTTCCTAAAGAAGCGGAGATCTGTATCAATCTCTATCGGAGTGAAATTACTTCTTCCAGCTAGAGATGTGATACTGTTCGTGACAATCAGAACATGCAACCGTCTGCTGACAATTTTTGGAGCTTTGAGTGTTAAAAATTATCGATCTCGGTATCGTTGGAAGGCTCAAAGAAATATCTGCAACTCTCGTGAAGAGGTCAAGAGCGAAATCGATCTCTATCTTTGTCAAAATTCATCCGTAAGTTGGTGACGTGATGTCGTTCCAGACTGTTATACCTTTCTAGTGTTTGATGGCCATATATTGAGCTGATCGTTTTCGAATTGGATGAAACCGGTGTTTCATTAAAGCTAATATCCATATAAACAAGTTTCATGAAGACATCGTATCGTAATTCGGCCAGTAACTGGGTCAAAGAAGCATAATACGCTTAATGGTCAGAATGCTATGAGTTAAATAGCCTTGTGAATGTGCCAAGTTGATAACCAAGCCCCTTAGCTCTTTTAAGATGCATCCAATGAAGCTAATCAAGCGTCTACTCAGAATACAGACCATTTTAATGGGTGGAGAAGTAATTTTGAATCGAAGTATTAAGATATTCAAAGACCAATGTTGACAAGAAAATGAGGTACCTTTTTCAATAAAGTTCTGAAGCATCAAGTACTGTAATAGAAGAAGACAAAACCTTCAGCAACTCCAATAGACGAAAGCGAAAAAAAGCAGGAATAAAGGCAAAATTACAAAAGCAGCAATAGCAAAAAGACTAAAGATTGAAGTCAACCGTCTGCTGCCCATAATCAAGGGTCCGAAACATCGTATTTTGAGGCACGCTCGTCCTAATGAAGTGATATTGGTTTTGTTAGAAATATAATAGAAATACCTACATGTTTCCTGAAGAAGCCGAGATCTGTATCAATCCCTATCGGAGTGAAATTACTTCTTCCAGCTAGAGATGTGATACTGTTCGTGACAATCAGAACATGCAACCGTCTGCTGACAATTTCTGGAGCTTTGAGTGTTCAAAATTATCGATCTCGGTATCGTTGGAAGGCTCAAAGAAATATCTGCAACTCTCGTGAAGAGGTCAAGAGCGAAATCGATCTCTATCTTTGTCAAAATTCATCCGTAAGTTGGTGACGTGATGTCGTTCCAGACTGTTATACCTTTCTAGTGTTTGATGGCCATATATTGAGCTGATCGTTTTCGAATTGGATGAAACCGGTGTTTCATTAAAGCTAATATCCATATAAACATGTTTCATGAAGACATCGTATCGTAATTCGGCCTGTACTAGGGTCAAAGAAGCATAATACGCTAAATGGTCAGAATGCTATGAGTTAGATAGCCTTGTGAATGTGCCAAGTGGATAACCAAGCGCCTTAGCACTTTTAAGATGCGTCCAGTGAAGGTAATCAAGCGTCTATTTAGAATACAGAACATTTTAATGGGTGGAGAAGTAATTTTGAATCGATGTATTAAGATATTCAAAGACCAATCTTGACCAGAAAATGAGGTACCTTTTTCAATAAAGTTCTGAAGCATCAAGTACTGTAATAGAAGAAGACAAAACCTTCAGCAACTCCAATAGACGAAAGCAAAAAAAAGCAGGAATAAAGGCAAAATTACAAAAGCAGCAATAGCAAAAAGACTAAAGATTGAAGTCAACCGTCTGCTGCCCATAATCAAGGGTCCGAAACGGCGTATTTTGAGGCACGCTCGTCCTAATGAAGTGATATTGGTTTTGTTAGAAATATAATAGAAATACCTACATGTTTCCTGAAGAAGCCGAGATCTGTATCAATCCCTATCGGAGTGAAATTACTTCTTCCAGCTAGAGATGTGATACTGTTCGTGACAATCAGAAAATGCAACCGTCTGCTGACAATTTCTGGAGCTTTGAGTGTTCAAAATTATCGATCTCGGTATCGTTGGAAGGCTCAAAGAAATATCTGCAACTCTCGTGAAGAGGTCAAGAGCGAAATCGATCTCTATCTTTGTCAAAATTCATCCGTAAGTTGGTGACGTGATGTCGTTCCAGACTGTTATACCTTTCTAGTGTTTGATGGCCATATATTGAGCTGATCGTTTTCGAATTGGATGAAACCGGTGTTTCATTAAAGCTAATATCCATATAAACATGTTTCATGAAGACATCGTATCGTAATTCGGCCAGTAACTGGGTCAAAGAAGCATAATACGCTTAATGGTCAGAATGCTATGAGTTAAATAGCCTTGTGAATGTGCCAAGTTGATAACCAAGCCCCTTAGCTCTTTTAAGATGCATCCAATGAAGCTAATCAAGCGTCTATACAGAATACAGACCATTTTAATGGGTGGAGAAGTAATTTTGAATCGAAGTATTAAGATATTCAAAGACCAATGTTGACCAGAAAATGAGGTACCTTTTTCAATAAAGTTCTGAAGCATCAAGTACTGTAATAGAAGAAGACAAAACCTTCAGCAACTCCAATAGACGAAAGCGAAAAAAAGCAGGAATAAAGGCAAAATTACAAAAGCAGCAATAGCAAAAAGACTGAAGATTGAAGTCAACCGTCTGCTGCCCATAATCAAGGGTCCGAAACGTCGTATTTTGAGGTACGCTCGTCCTAATGAAGTGATATTGGTTTTGTTAGAAATATAATAGAAATACCTACATGTTTCCTGAAGAAGCCGAGATCTGTATCAATCTCTATCTGAGTGAAATTACTTCTTCCAGCTAGAGATGTGATACTGTTCGTGTCATTCAGAACATGCTACCGTCTGCTGACATGTTCTGGAGCTTTGGGTGTTCAGAATTTTTGATCTAGGTGTCGTTGGAAGCCATAATGAAATATCTGCAACTCTCGTGAAGAGGTCAAGAGCGAAATCGATCTCTATCTCTGTCAAAATGCATCAGTAAGTTGGTGACGTGATGTCGTTCTAGACTGTTATACCTTTGTAGTGTCTGATGGCCATATATTGAGCTGATCATTTTCGAATTGGATGAAACCGGTGACTCATTAAAGCTAATATCCATATAAACAAGTTTCATCAAGACATCGTATCGTAATTCGGCCAGTAACAGGGTCAAAAAAGCGTAAAACTCTAATTGGTCCGAATGCTATGATTTAAATAGCCTTGTGAATGTGCCAATTGGATAACCAAGTGCCTAAGCTCTTTTAAGAAGCGTCCAGTGAAGCTAATCAAGCATCTACTCAGAATACAGACCATTATGATGGGTGGAGAAGTAAATTTGAATCAAAGTATTAAGATATTCAAAGACGAAGCTTGACCAGAAAATGAGGTACCTTTTCAAGAAAGTTCTGAAGCATCAAGTACTATAATACAAGAAGACAAAACCTTCAGCAACTCCAATAGACGAAAGTGAAAAAAAGCGTGAATAAAGGCAAAAGTACAAAAGCAGCAATAACAAAAAGACAGAAGATTGAAGTCCCGTCTGTTGCCGATAATCAAGGGTCCGAAACGTCGTATTTTGAGGTACGCTCGTCCTAATGAACTGATCTTGGTTTTGTTAGAAATATAATAGAAATACCTACATGTTTCCTGAAGAAGCCGAGATCTGTATCAATCTCTATCGGAGTGAAATTCCTTCTTCAACCTTGAGATGTGATACTATTCGTGCCAATCAGAATATGCAACCGTCTGCTGACAATTTCTGGAGCTTTGAGTGTTCAAAATTATCGATCTCTGTATCGTTGGAAGGCTCAAAGAAATATCTACAACTCTCGTGAAGAGGTCAAGAGCGAAATCGATCTCTATATATGTCAAAATGCAACCGTAAGTTGGTGACGTGATGTCGTTCCAGACTATTATACCTTTGTAGTGTCAAATGGCCATATATTGAGCTGATCGTTTTCAAATTGGATGAAATCGGTGTCTCATTAAAGCTAATATCCATATAAACAAGTTTCATGAAGACATCGTATCGTAATTCGGCCTGTACTAGGGTCAAAGAAGCATAATACGCTAAATGGTCAGAATGCTATGAGTTAGATAGCCTTGTGAATGTGCCAAGTGGATAACCAAGCGCCTTAGCACTTTTAAGATGCGTCCAGTGAAGGTAATCAAGCGTCTATTTAGAATACAGAACATTTTAATGGGTGGAGAAGTAATTTTGAATCGATGTATTAAGATATTCAAAGACCAATCTTGACCAGAAAATGAGGTACCTTTTTCAATAAAGTTCTGAAGCATCAAGTACTATAATAGAAGAAGACAAAACCTTCGGCAACTCCAATAGATGAAAGCAAAAAAAAGCAGCAATAAAGGCAAAATTACAAAAGCAGCAATAGCAAAAAGAGTGAAGATTGAAGTCAACCGTCTGCTGCCCATAATCAAGGGTCCGAAACGTCGTATTTTGAGGTACGCTCGTCCTAATGAAGTGATCTTGGTTTTGTTAGAAATATAATAGAAATACCTACATGTTTCCTAAAGAAGCGGAGATCTGTATCAATCTCTATCGGAGTGAAATTACTTCTTCCAGCTAGAGATGTGATACTGTTCGTGACAATCAGAACATGCAACCGTCTGCTGACAATTTTTGGAGCTTTGAGTGTTAAAAATTATCGATCTCGGTATCGTTGGAAGGCTCAAAGAAATATCTGCAACTCTCGTGAAGAGGTCAAGAGCGAAATCGATCTCTATCTTTGTCAAAATTCATCCGTAAGTTGGTGACGTGATGTCGTTCCAGACTGTTATACCTTTCTAGTGTTTGATGGCCATATATTGAGCTGATCGTTTTCGAATTGGATGAAACCGGTGTTTCATTAAAGCTAATATCCATATAAACAAGTTTCATGAAGACATCGTATCGTAATTCGGCCAGTAACTGGGTCAAAGAAGCATAATACGCTTAATGGTCAGAATGCTATGAGTTAAATAGCCTTGTGAATGTGCCAAGTTGATAACCAAGCCCCTTAGCTCTTTTAAGATGCATCCAATGAAGCTAATCAAGCGTCTACTCAGAATACAGACCATTTTAATGGGTGGAGAAGTAATTTTGAATCGAAGTATTAAGATATTCAAAGACCAATGTTGACAAGAAAATGAGGTACCTTTTTCAATAAAGTTCTGAAGCATCAAGTACTGTAATAGAAGAAGACAAAACCTTCAGCAACTCCAATAGACGAAAGCGAAAAAAAGCAGGAATAAAGGCAAAATTACAAAAGCAGCAATAGCAAAAAGACTAAAGATTGAAGTCAACCGTCTGCTGCCCATAATCAAGGGTCCGAAACATCGTATTTTGAGGCACGCTCGTCCTAATGAAGTGATATTGGTTTTGTTAGAAATATAATAGAAATACCTACATGTTTCCTGAAGAAGCCGAGATCTGTATCAATCCCTATCGGAGTGAAATTACTTCTTCCAGCTAGAGATGTGATACTGTTCGTGACAATCAGAACATGCAACCGTCTGCTGACAATTTCTGGAGCTTTGAGTGTTCAAAATTATCGATCTCGGTATCGTTGGAAGGCTCAAAGAAATATCTGCAACTCTCGTGAAGAGGTCAAGAGCGAAATCGATCTCTATCTTTGTCAAAATTCATCCGTAAGTTGGTGACGTGATGTCGTTCCAGACTGTTATACCTTTCTAGTGTTTGATGGCCATATATTGAGCTGATCGTTTTCGAATTGGATGAAACCGGTGTTTCATTAAAGCTAATATCCATATAAACATGTTTCATGAAGACATCGTATCGTAATTCGGCCAGTAACTGGGTCAAAGAAGCATAATACGCTTAATGGTCAGAATGCTATGAGTTAAATAGCCTTGTGAATGTGCCAAGTTGATAACCAAGCCCCTTAGCTCTTTTAAGATGCATCCAATGAAGCTAATCAAGCGTCTATACAGAATACAGACCATTTTAATGGGTGGAGAAGTAATTTTGAATCGAAGTATTAAGATATTCAAAGACCAATGTTGACAAGAAAATGTGGTACCTTTTTCATTAAAGTTCTGAAGCATCAAGTACTGTAATAGAAGAAGACAAAACCTTCAGCAACTCCAATAGACGAAAGCGAAAAAAAGCAGGAATAAAGGCAAAATTACAAAAGCAGCAATAGCAAAAAGACTGAAGATTGAAGTCAACCGTCTGCTGCCCATAATCAAGGGTCTGAAACGTCGTATTTTGAGGTACGCTCGTCCTAATGAAGTGATATTGGTTTTGTTAGAAATATAATAGAAATACCTACATGTTTCTTGAAGAAGCCGAGATCTGTATCAATCTCTATCGGAGTGAAATTACTTCTTCCAGCTAGAGATATGATACTGTTCGTGTCATTCAGAACATGCTACCGTCTGCTGACATGTTCTGGAGCTTTGGGTGTTCAGAATTTTTGATCTCGGTGTCGTTGGAAGCCATAATGAAATATCTGCAACTCTCGTGAAGAGGTCAAGAGCGAAATCGATCTCTATCTCTGTCAAAATGCATCCGTAAGTTGGTGACGTGATGTCGTTCTAGACTGTTATACCTTTGTAGTGTCTGATGGCCATATATTGAGCTGATCATTTTCGAATTGGATGAAATCGGTGTCTCATTAAAGCTAATATCCATATAAACAAGTTTCATGAAGACATCGTATCGTAATTCGGCCAGTACTAGGGTCAAAGAAGCATAATACGCTAAATGGTCAGAATGCTATGAGTTAAATAGCCTTGTGAATGTGCCAAGTGGATAACCAAGCGCCTTAGCACTTTTAAGATGCGTCCAGTGAAGGTAATCAAGCGTCTATTTAGAATACAGAACATTTTAATGGGTGGAGAAGTAATTTTGAATCGAAGTATTAAGATATTCAAAGACCAATCTTGACCAGAAAATGAGGTACCTTTTTCAATAAAGTTCTGAAGCATCAAGTACTATAATAGAAGAAGACAAAACCTTCGGCAACTCCAATAGACGAAAGCGAAAAAAAGCAGGAATAAAGGCAAAATTACAAAAGCAGCAATAGCAAAAAGACTGAAGATTGAAGTCAACCGTCTGCTGCCCATAATCAAGGGTCCGAAACGTCGTATTTTGAGGTACGCTCGTCCTAATGAAGTGATATTGGTTTTGTTAGAAATATAATAGAAATACCTACATGTTTCCTGAAGAAGCCGTGATCTGTATCAATCTCTATCGGAGTGAAATTACTTCTTCCAGCTAGAGATGTGATACTGTTCGTGACAATCAGAACATGCAACCGTCTGCTGACAATTTCTGGAGCTTTGAGTGTTCAAAATTATCGATCTCGGTATCGTTGGAAGGCTCAAAGAAATATCTGCAACTCTCGTGAAGAGGTCAAGAGCGAAATCGATCTCTATCTCTGTCAAAATGCATCCGTAAGTTGGTGACGTGATGTCGTTCTAGACTGTTATACCTTTGTAGTGTATGATGGCCATATATTGAGCTGATCATTTTCGAATTGGATGAAACCGGTGTCTCATTAAAGCTAATATCCATATAAACAAGTTTCATGAAGACATCGTATCGTAATTCGGCCAGTAACAGGGTCAAAAAAGCGTAATACTCTAATTGGTCCGAATGCTATGAGTTAAATAGCCTTGTGAATGTGCCAATTGGATAACCAAGTGCCTAAGCTCTTTTAAGAAGCGTCCAGTGAAGCTAATCAAGCATCTACTCAGAATACAGACCATTATGATGGGTGGAGAAGTAAATTTGAATCGAAGTATTAAGATATTCAAAGACCAAGCTTGACCAGAAAATGAGGTACCTTTTTCAAGAAAGTTCTGAAGCATCAAGTACTATAATACAAGAAGACAAAACCTTCAGCAACTCCAATAGACGAAAGTGAAATTAAGCGTGAATAAAGGCAAAAGTACAAAAGCAGCAATAACAAAAAGACAGAAGATTGAAGTCCACCGTCTGTTGCCGATAATCAAGGGTCCGAAACGTCGTATTATGAGGTACGCTCGTCCTAATGAACTGATCTTGGCTTTGTTATAAATATAATAGAAATACCTACATGTTTCCTGAAGAAGCCGAGATCTGTATCAATCTCTATCGGAGTGAAATTCCTTCTTCAACCTTGAGATGTGATACTATTCGTGACAATCAGAACATGCAACTGTCTGCTGACAATTTCTGGAGCTTTGAGTGTTCAAAATTATCGATCTCTGTATCGTTGGAAGGCTCAAAGAAATATCTACAACTCTCGTGAAGAGGTCAAGAGCGAAATCGATCTCTATATTTGTCAAAATGCAACCGTAAGTTGGTGACGTGATGTCGTTCCAGACTATTATACCTTTGTAGTGTCTGATGGCCATATATTGAGCTGATCGTTTTCAAATTGGATGAAATCGGTGTCTCATTAAAGCTAATATCCATATAAACAAGTTTCATGAAGACATCGTATCGTAATTCGGCCAGTACTAGGGTCAAAGAAGCATAATACGCTAAATGGTCAGAATGCTATGAGTTAAATAGCCTTGTGAATGTGCCAAGTGGATAACCAAGCGCCTTAGCACTTTTAAGATGCGTCCAGTGAAGGTAATCAAGCGTCTATTTAGAATACAGAACATTTTAATGGGTGGAGAAGTAATTTTGAATCGAAGTATTAAGATATTCAAAGACCAATCTTGACCAGAAAATGAGGTACCTTTTTCAATAAAGTTCTGAAGCATCAAGTACTATAATAGAAGAAGACAAAACCTTCGGCAACTCCAATAGACGAAAGCGAAAAAAAGCGGGAATAAAGGCAAAATTACAAAAGCAGCAATAGCAAAAAGACTGAAGATTGAAGTCAACCGTCTGCTGCCCATAATCAAGGGTCCGAAACGTCGTATTTTGAGGTACGCTCGTCCTAATGAAGTGATCTTGGTTTTGTTAGAAATATAATAGAAATACCTACATGTTTCCTAAAGAAGCGGAGATCTGTATCAATCTCTATCGGAGTGAAATTACTTCTTCCAGCTAGAGATGTGATACTGTTCGTGACAATCAGAACATGCAACCGTCTGCTGACAATTTCTGGAGCTTTGAGTGTTCAAAATTATCGATCTCGGTATCGTTGGAAGGCTCAAAGAAATATCTGCAACTCTCGTGAAGAGGTCAAGAGCGAAATCGAACTCTATCTCTGTCAAAATGCATCCGTAAGTTGGTGACGTGATGTCATTCTAGACTGTTATACCTTTGTAGTGTCTGATGGCCATATATTGAGCTGATCATTTTCGAATTGGATGAAACCGGTGTCTCATTAAAGCTAATATCCATATAAACAAGTTTCATGAAGACATCGTATCGTAATTCGGCCAGTAACAGGGTCAAAAAAGCGTAATACTCTAATTGGTCCGAATGCTATGAGTTAAATAGCCTTGTGAATGTGCCAATTGGATAACCAAGTGCCTAAGCTCTTTTAAGAAGCGTCCAGTGAAGCTAATCAAGCATCTACTCAGAATACAGACCATTATGATGGGTGGAGAAGTAAATTTGAATCGAAGTATTAAGATATTCAAAGACCAAGCTTGACCAGAAAATGAGGTACCTTTTTCAAGAAAGTTCTGAAGCATCAAGTACTATAATACAAGAAGACAAAACCTTCAGCAACTCTAATAGACGAAAGTGAAATTAAGCGTGAATAAAGGCAAAAGTACAAAAGCAGCAATAACAAAAAGACAGAAGATTGAAGTCCACCGTCTGTTGCCGATAATCAAGGGTCCGAAACGTCGTATTATGAGGTACGCTCATCCTAATAAACTGATCTTGGTTTTGTTAGAAATATAATAGAAATACCTACATGTTTCCTGATGAAGCCGAGATCTGTATCAATCTCTATCGGAGTGAAATTCCTTCTTCAACCTTGAGATGTGATACTATTCGTGACAATCAGAACATGCAACCGTCTGCTGACAATTTCTGGAGCTTTGAGTGTTCAAAATTATCGATCTCTGTATCGTTGGAAGGCTCAAAGAAATATCTACAACTCTCGTGAAGAGGTCAAGAGCGAAATCGATCTCTATATTTGTCAAAATGCAACCGTAAGTTGGTGACGTGATGTCGTTCCAGACTATTATACCTTTGTAGTGTCTGATGGCCATATATTGAGCTGATCGTTTTCAAATTGGATGAAGTGGGTGTCTCATTAATGCTAATATCCATATAAACAAGTTTCATGAAGACATCGTATCGTAATTCGGCCAGTACTAGGGTCAAAGAAGCATAATACGCTAAATGGTCAGAATGCTATGAGTTAAATAGCCTTGTGAATGTGCCATGTGGATAACCAAGCGCCTTAGCACTTTTAAGATGCGTCCAGTGAAGGTAATCAAGTGTCTACTCAGAATACAGAACATTTTAATGGGTGGAGAAGTAATTTTGAATCGAAGTATTAAGATATTCAAACACCAATCTTGACCAGAAAATGAGGTACCTTTTTCAATAAAGTTCTGAAGCATCAAGTACTGTAATAGAAGAAGACAAAACCTTCGGCAACTCCAATAGACGAAAGCGAAAAAAAGCGGGAATAAAGGCAAAATTACAAAAGCAGCAATAGCAAAAAGACTGAAGATTGAAGTCAACCGTCTGGTGCCCATAATCAAGGGTCCGAAACGTCGTATTTTGAGGTACGCTCGTCCTAATGAAGTGATCTTGGTTTTGTTAGAAATATAATAGAAATACCTACATGTTTCCTGAAGAAGCGGAGATCTGTATCAATCTCTATCGGAGTGAAATTACTTCTTCCAGCTAGAGATGTGATACTGTTCGTGACAACCAGAACATGCAACCGTCTGCTGACAATTTCTGGAGCTTTGAGTGTTCAAAATTATCGATCTCGATATCGTTGGAAGGCTCAAAGAAATATCTGCAACTCTCGTGAAGAGGTCAAGAGCGAAATCGATCTCTATCTTTTTCAAAATTCATCCGTAAGTTGGTGACGTGATGTCGTTCCAGACTGTTATACCTTTCTAGTGTTTGATGGCATATATTGAGCTGATCGTTTTCGAATTGGATGAAACCGGTGTTTCATTAAAGCTAATATCCATATAAACAAGTTTCATGAAGACATCGTATCGTAATTCGGCCAGTAACTGGGTCAAAGAAGCATAATACGCTTAATGGTCAGAGTGCTATGAGTTAAATAGCCTTGTGAATGTGCCAAGTTGATAACCAAGCCCCTTAGCTCTTTTAAGATGCATCCAATGAAGCTAATCAAGCGTCTACTCAGAATACAGACCATTTTAATGGGTGGAGAAGTAATTTTGAATCGAAGTATTAAGATATTCAAAGACCAATGTTGACAAGAAAATGAGGTACCTTTTTCAATAAATTTCTGAAGCATCAAGTACTGTAATAGAAGAAGACAAAACCTTCAGCAACTCCAATAGACGAAAGCGAAAAAAAGCAGGAATAAAGGCAAAATTACAAAAGCAGCAATAGCAAAAAGACTGAAGATTGAAGTCAACCGTGTGCTGCCCATAATCAAGGGTCCGAAACGTCGTATTTTGAGGTACGCTCGTCCTAATGAAGTGATATTGGTTTTGTTAGAAATATAATAGAAATACCTACATGTTTCCTGAAGAAGCCGTGATCTGTATCAATCTCTATCGGAGTGAAATTACTTCTTCCAGCTAGAGATGTGATACTGTTCGTGTCAATCAGAACATGCTACCGTCTGCTGACATGTTCTGGAGCTTTGGGTGTTCAGAATTTTTGATCTCGGTGTCGTTGGAAGCCATAATGAAATATCTGCAACTCTCGTGAAGAGGTCGAGAGCGAAATCGATCTCTATCTCTGTCAAAATGCATCCGTAAGTTGGTGACGTGATGTCGTTCTAGACTGTTATACCTTTGTAGTGTCTGATGGCCATATATTGAGCTGATCATTTTTGAATTGGATGAAACCGGTGTCTCATTAAAGCTAATATCCATATAAACAAGTTTCATGAAGACATCGTATCGTAATTCGGCCAGTAACAGGGTCAAAAAAGAGTAATACGCTAAATGGTCCGAATGCTATGAGTTAAATAGCCTTGTGAATGTGCCAATTGGATAACCAAGTGCCTAAGCTCTTTTAAGAAGCGTCCAGTGAAGCTAATCAAGCATCTACTCAGAATACAGACCATTATGATGGGTGGAGAAGTAAATTTGAATCGAAGTATTAAGATATTCAAAGACCAAGCTTGACCAGAAAATGAGGTACCTTTTTCAAGAAAGTTCGGAAGCATCAAGTACTAAAATACAAGAAGACAAAACCTTCAGCAACTCCAATAGACGACAGTGAAAAAAAGCGTGAATAAAGGCAAAAGTACAAAAGCAGCAATAACAAAAAGACAGAAGATTGAAGTCCACCGTCTGTTGCCGATAATCAAGGGTCCGAAACGTCGTATTTTGAGGTACGCTCGTCCTAATGAACTGATCTTGGTTTTGTTAGAAATATAATAGAAATCCCTACATGTTTCCTGAAGAAGCCGAGATCTGTATCAATCTCTATCGGAGTGAAATTCCTTCTTCAACCTTGAGATGTGATACTATTCGTGACAAACAGAACATGCAACCGTCTGCTGACAATTTCTGGAGCTTTGAGTGTTCAAAATTATCGATCTCTGTATCGTTGGAAGGCTCAAAGAAATATCTACAACTCTCGTGAAGAGGTCAAGAGCGAAATCGATCTCTATATTTGTCAAAATGCAACCGTAAGTTGGTGACGTGATGTCGTTCCAGACTATTATACCTTTTTAGTGTCTGATGGCCATATATTGAGCTGATCGTTTTCGAATTGGATGAAATCGGTGTCTCATTAAAGCTAATATCCATATAAACAAGTTTCATGAAGACATCGTATCGTAATTCGGCCAGTAACAGGGTCAAAGAAGCATAATACGCTAAATGGTCAGAATGCTATGAGTTAAATAGCCTTGTCAATGTACCAAGTGGATAACCAAGCCCCTTAGATCTTTTAAGATGCGTCCAGTGAAGCTAATCAAGGCTACTCAGAATACAAACCATTTTAACGGGTGGAGAAGTAATTTTGAATTGAAGTATTAAGATATTCAAAGACCAATCTTGACCAGAAAATGAGGTACTTTTTCAATATAGTTCTGAAGCATCAAGTACTGTAATAGAAGAAGACAAAACCTTCAGCAACTCCAATAGACGAAAGCGAAAAAAAGCGTGAATAAAGGCAAAATTACAAAAGCAGCAACAACAAAAAGACTGAATATTGAAGTCAACCGTCTGCTGCCCATAATCGAGGGTCCGAAACGTCGTATTTTGAGGTACGCTCATCCTAATGAAGTGATCTTACTTTTTTTAGAAAGATAATAGAAATACCTACTTATTTCCTAAAGAAGCCGAGATCTGTATCAATCTCTATCGGAGTGAAATTCCTTCTTCGAGCTTAAGATGTGATATTGTTCATGTCAATCAGAACATGCAACCATCTGCTGACATGTTCTGGAGCTTTGGGTGTTCAAAATTTTCGATCTCGGTATCGTTGGAAGGCAAAATGAAATATCTGCAACTCTCGTGAAGAGGTCAAGTGCGAAATCGATCTCTATCTCTGTCAAAATGTATCCGTAAGTTGGTGACGTGATGTCGTTCCACGCTGTTATACCTTTGTTGTGTCTGATGGCCATATATTGAGCTGATCGTTTTCGAATTGGATGAAACCAGTTTCTCATTAAAGCTAATATCCATATAAACAAGTTTCATGAAGACATCGTATCGTAATTCGGCCAGTAACAGGGTCAAAGAAGCATAATATGCTAAATGGTCAGAATGCTATGAGTTAAATAGCCTTGTGAGTGTGCCAAGTGGATAACCAAGCCCCTTAGCTCTTTCAAGATGCGTCCAGGGAAGCTAATCAAGCGTCTACTCAGAATACAGACCATTTTAATGGGTGGAGAAGTAAATTTGAATCGAATTATTAAGATATTCAAAGACTAAGCTTGACCAGAAAATGAGGTACCTTTTTCAAGAAAGTTCTGAAGCATCAAGTACTGCAATACAAGAAGACAAAACCTTCAGCAACTCCAATAGACGAAAGAGAAAAAAAGCGTGAATAAAGGCAAAAGTACAAAAGCAGCAACAATAAAAAGACAGAAGATTGAAGTCAACCGTATGTTGCCGATAATCAAGGGTCCGAAACGTCTTATTTTGAGGTACGCTCGTCCTAATGAAGTGATCTTGGTTTTGTTAGAAAGATAATAGAAATACCTACTTGTTTCCTAAAGAAGCCGAGATCTGTATCAATCTCTATCGAAGTGAAATTCCTTCTTCGAGCTTAAGATGTGATACTGTTCGTGACAATCAGAACATGCAACCGTCTGCTGACATGTTCTGGAGCTTTGGGGGTTCAAAATTATCGATCTCGGTATCGTTGGAAGGCTCAAATAAATATCTGCAACTCTCGTGAAAAGGTCAAGGGCGAAATGGATCTCTATCTTTGTCAAAATTCATCCGTAAGTTGGTGACGTGATGTCGTTCTAGACTGTTATACCTTTCTAGTGTCTGATGGCCATATATTAAGCTGATCATTTTCGAATTGGATGAAACCGGTGTTTCATTAAAGCTAATATCCATATAAACAAGTTTCATGAAGACATCGTATCGTAATTCGGCCAGTAACTGGGTCAAAGAAGCATAATACGCTAAATGGTCAGAATGCTATGTGTTAAATAGCCTTGTGAATGTGCCAAGTTGATAACCAAGCCCCTTAGCTCTTTTAAGATGCATCCAGTGAAGCTAATCAAGCATCTATTCAGAATACAGACCATTTTAATGGGTGGAGAAGTAATTTTGAATCGAAGTATTAAGATATTTAAAGACCAATGTTGACCAGAAAATGAGGTACCTTTTTCAATAAAGTTCTGAAGCATCAAGTACTGTAATAGAAGAAGACAAAACCTTCAGCAACTCCAGTAGGCGAAAGCGAAAAAAAGCATGAATAAAGGCAAAATTAGAAAAGCAGCAACAACAAAAAGACTGAATATTGAAGTCAACCGTCTGCCGCCCATAATCAAGGGTCCGAAACGTCGTATTTTGAGGTACGCTCGTCCTAATGAAGTGATCTTGGTTTTTTGAGAAAGATAATAGAAATACCTACCTATTTCCTAAAGAAGCCGAGATCTGTATCAATCTCTATCGGAGTGAAATTCCTTCTTCGAGCTTAAGATGTGATACTGTTCATGTCAATCACAACATGCAACCGTCTGCTGACATGTTCTGGAGCTTTGGGTGTTCAAAATTTTCAATCTCGGTATCGTTGGAAGGCATAATGAAATTTCTGCAACTCTCGTGAAGAGGTCAATTGCGAAATCGATCTCTGTCTCTGTCAAAATGCATCCGTAAGTTGGTGACGTGATGTTGTTCCAGACTGTTATACCTTTGTTGTGTCTGTTGGCCATATATTGAGCTGATCGTTTTCGAATTGGATGAAACCGGTGTCTCATTAGAGCTAATATCCATATAAACATGTTTCATGAAGACATCGTATCGTAATTCGGCCAATAACAGGGTCAAAGAAGCATAATACGCTAAATGGTCAGAATGCTATGAGTTAAATAGCCTTGTGAATGTGCCAAGTGGATAACCAAGCCCCTTAGCTCTTTCAAGATGCGTCCAGTGAAGCTAATCAAGGGTCTACTCAGAATACAGACCACTTTATTGGGTGGAGAAGTAAATTTGAATCGAAGTATTAAGATATTCAAAGACTAAGCTTGACCAAAAAATGAGGTACCTTTTTCAAGAAAGTTCTGAAGCATCAAGTACTGTAATTGTAACACCCCCCTCGCGGGTGCTACATACACGGACTCTAATACGGAAATAAAACAATAAAATAAAACGCCGGTTGCTTTCGGAAAGTACTTTAATTAAGTACCTACGTTCGAAAACGCGGTTCTAAAAATTTTCTGCATGCATAGGCAAACAACTCCAGACGGAGGAATAAATTTCATATCACACATTGATATTCACTATTCATAAAACATAAACATAACGCAAAACCTGATCTAATATATATATCATATTACAGACTTAGAAAGTAATTGCGACATTTATGCAGTAATAAAATATAAGCCTGCTCAAAAACAAAAGACTCCTAAGCTGGTCGGCTAAAAGTAGCCATTGGGGTACAACCCAACGTCGGCTCCTTCAAAAGTTTCCATCGTCCGAGCCCTCACGTCTCCGCGGAGACCTATGACCAACATCTGTACATGTGTTCCAAAAACACAACAAGGTGTCCAACATGTACAGGCAAAGGTGAGATACTCAAATAAAGTTATCACGATAGCCGCACAAGCGACAAACAGCAGTACAAACATCCACAGATAAATACAGTTATATGAACAGTTATTTATATAATACAATACAACATCCCAAACACTATCATCAGTTATAATAATGCATGAGACTTCAATATCATCTTTCTAATTCATGTACTCCGGAGATTCTAACTTCCCAACATCGAGCGATAGGCCGTAGTAACACCCGTAACACAATTGTTCTCATGAGTCGGCCTCTCTATTTAGGTCCGAACTCCAATTGTTCCAGGGTACCACGTCTCACCATATCATGAATACTCCAGTCTCTGATCGAGTTCATTCGTGTTTGGCAGCCGATTTACCACGGCACGGGGTTGCTACGCCACCGGCCACTTGTGGGATCTTGAACACAGAATGCCCCTATAGACCCAGTGGTCTTAACTGGCTGAATTCTCAACTACGAAAGTTGTAGCTCGGTTCCAAATGGCACGTCTACCGGTTCATGCATGTACACAGAAAGTTTTCTGTTTTCTTTGCGTTCATTCTTTCAAATGTCGAGACATAAAGTCCACGACTCGTTTCAAAAAGGCATTAAGCCCACTCAAATCAAAAACACAGGACACGAAGTCTGAGTGCTCAATCCACAAAACACTAGCCCCGACGTCTCGGCCACTAGGTTCGGGTTCGTCTCAAAGGTTCATCATTTTTCCTTTGGTTTCATTTTCTCAAAACACTTTGGAAAACAAAACATACTTTGGTTTTCTCGAAACAAAACATCCTTTTTGATCAAGAGAACATTTTTCCGTGAAAACACCTTTCTTGAAAACAAAAACCTTTTTCTAAGGTTTCACGTCTTTTTAAAACGTTTTACCGAAATAAAACACGATTTGCACGACTTTTCACAAAACCACTTTACTTTTCAAAACAAAAATACTTTTCAACAAGAAAGACAACTTTTCTTGAAAAAAACAACACGTTTTCCCAAAAATCACTTTTTGATTTAAAAACACGATTTTCAAAACATAGATTTAGGATTTCGAGTCTTTTAATAAATTATCGAGACATAGCCAGTCCTATGCTCATCCAGGGTATAAATATATATAGACATCAACAATCCATAATCATCATCATAATATCAACTAAGGCATCCATGCCACAAATTATCAAATAGACAATTATGCACAACATTTAACATCCAATCAATCCGGGATATAAGTATACATATACATCATTCAAACTCATCTCTAAATCATCACTCAAGACATCATAACACATATATCAAACATGCACTATGAAGCTACCCAAACTTAAATGACTACCTCCCTTTACCTCTCAAATTTGCTTAGTCCAAACTTGATCGATTCTCGGCTCCGGCTCCGGTTTCGTTTGCGTCGCCTAAAACAATCAAACACAATTCAATTCAAAAACAATTCAACATCAATCTATAACATAAGAACACAAGTTTTCCTTCCCCTAAAAGGTATAGGGTTCGGCCATGAAAGGTAAAAAGGGTTAGGGATCTCATTTGGTTCCAAACTTTTGGTTAGTTGGTTCATGAACTTAGTTAACACTATTTCAAGTCCTATGACTCAAAAATGTGAAACAACACTCATGGATTTTCCCCATGAAGCTCTCGGCCATAAAGGGCAATCTAGGCTAGGAATTGATTTGGTTTTCCATCACTTGGATTCAAGGACACTAGGAAAGCTAAGGATGGAATCAAGAGTTAGAAATCAAAAATTTGATGAAAAACACTATTCATCATCACTCTTAGGGTTCGGCCACTTTGGGGTTTTAGGGCTAGGATGAGACTTGGATCATGAGCTCTTGGGTTTAGATAGAGGGTGATGAGGTGAGTTCAAAGAACTTGGTTTCACCTCCAAAGGATTTTCCTACAATTTCCTATGGATTTTCAAAGTTTTGGATCTAAGAATGAGTTTCATGAAAATGGAGTTTTGATCTTGATATTGAAAGAGATTCAAGAAGATATGAGACCATAGAAGTGATCTTACCTTAAAATGGATGAAGATTGGTCAAGAAATCAAGTGATTTCAACAAGCTTTCAAGGTTTTCTAAAGGATTCAATGGAGGTTTTTTCTCTAAGGAAGATGAAGTGTTCTTGGTGTTCTTGAGGGGCTGGGCTGCGTGGAATGAGGGGCTGAGAGGGCTGTTCCAGCCTTATAAAGAGTTCATTAAGGGTAAAAAGGTCATTTGGTTCAAAGGGTAAAATGGTAAAAGGTGAAAAGACTTAAGTTAGGAGTATTTTGGTAATTTCGCGTCCTGAAATTCCCGATCGTCATGACGACTCTGGCATGCTCTCCCAAGTGAGTTGACATGATGTGATATCCATATTATCCGTTGTTGGGTCCTGGTAAGTCCATACGCGGCTCCGTTCTCCACCCGATTGAAGATTTCGCTCGAACGGAGGTCAGGAAATGATTTTTTTGAAATTTTTACGAAATTTAACCAAAACGTAGAGAATCGAATTCTAAGACTTACTGTCTCGTTCACGGGTCCATCTGAGGTCATCTGAGCAGTAAAATCATACTGTCAATGTAAAAACGCAGACCGAGCTCCGTTTGACTTTTCGACTCAAAACTTAATCGTAGCTTCCTACGATATCGCTGAGCATGATTATGGTCTCGGAATATTTTATATCCCTTTCTAAGACCTCGAATAAAATATAAGTTCATAAATACTGATTAAAAGAAAAACTCAAAAATCGGGGTGTTACAGTAATACAAGAAGACAAAACCTTCAGCAACTCCAATAGACGAAAGGGAAAAAAAAGCGTGAATAAAGGCAAAAGTACAAAAGCAGCAACAACAAAAAGACAGAAGATTGAAGTCAACCGTCTGTTGCCGATAATCAAGTGTCCGAAATGTCGTATTTTGAGGTACGCTCGTCCTAATGAAGTGATCTTGGTTTTGTTAGAAATATAATAGAAATAGCTACATGTTTCTTGAAGAAGCCGAGATCTGTATCAATCTCTATCGGAGTGAAATTCCTTCTTCAAGCTTGAGATGTGATACTGTTCATGACAATCAGAACATGCAACCGTCTGCTGACAATTTCTGGAGCTTTGAGTGTTCAAAATTATCGATCTCGGTATCGTTGGAAGGCTCAAAGAAATATCTGCAACTCTCGTGAAGAGGTCAAGAGCGAAATAGATATCTATCTCTGTCAAAATGCATCCGTAAGTTGGTGACGTGATGTCGTTCCAGACTGTTATACCTTTGTAGTGTCTGATGGCCATATATTAAGCTGATCGTTTTCAAATTGGATGAAACCGGTGTCTCATTAAAGCTAATATCCATATAAACAAGTTTCATGAAGACATCTTATCGTAATTCGGCCAGTAACAGGGTCAAAGAAGCATAATACGCTAAATGGTCAGAATGCTATGAGTTAAATAGCCTTGTGAATGTGCCAAGTGGATAACCAAGCCCCTTAGCTCTTTTAAGATGCGTCCAGTGAAGCTAATCAAGCGTCTACTCAGAATACAGACCATTTTAATGGGTGGAGAAGTAATTTTGAATCGAAGTATTAAGATATTCAAAAACCAAACTTGACCAGAAAATGAGGTACCTTTTCCAATAATGTTCTGAAGCATCAAGTACTGTAATAGAAGAAGACAAAACCTTCAGCAACTCCAATAGACGAAAGCGAAAAAAAGCGTAAATAAAGGCAAAATTACAAAAGTAGCAACAGCAAAAAGACTGAATATTGAAGTCAACCGTCTGCTGCCCATAATCAAGGGTCCGAAACGTCGTATTTTGAGGTACGCTCGTCCTAATGTAGTGATCTTGGTTTTGTTAGAAAGATAATAGAAATACCTACTTGTTTCCTAAAGAAGCCGAGATCTGTATCTATCTCTATCGAAGTGAAATTCCTTCTTCGAGCTTAAGATGTGATACTGTTCGTGACAATCAGAACATGCAACCGTCTGCTGACATGTTCTGGAGCTTTGGGTGTTCAAAATTATTGATCTTAGTATCGTTGGAAGGCTCAAAGAAATATCTGCAACTCTCGTGAAGAGGTCAAGAGCGAAATGGATCTCTATCTTTGTCAAAATTCTTCCGTAAGTTGGTGACGTGATGTCGTTCCAGACTGTTATACCTTTCTAGTGTCTGATGGCCATATATTGAGCTGATCGTTTTCGAATTTGATGAAACCGATGTTTCATTAAAGCTAATATCCGTATAAACAAGTTTCATGAAGACATCGTATCGTAATTCGGCCAGTAACTGTGTCAAAGAAGCATAATACGCTAAATGGTCAGAATGCTATGAGTTAAATAGCCTTGTGAATGTGACAAGTTGATAACCAAGTGTTGACAAGTGACTTCAAACACAAGAGGGGGTGAATTGTTGTGATATGTGTTTTTGAAAAACTTTTTGCAATTACGGCGCTTGAAGATAAATGACTGAAATTAGAAGCGCTATAAAGTAAATTGCTTGAATAATAAATTCTAGAAAGTAAATAGCAATAAAATAAATCGCTTAAATTAAATTGCAATAAAGTAAATGCGATAAATTAAATTGCAATAAAATAAATTGCGATAAATTAAATTGCAATAAAATAAATGCGATAAATTAAATTGCTGTAAGGTAGAAGACAATAATGAAAGGATAGAGAGAGAGCCGCAGATTTATCCTGGTTCGGCCACTAAATACCCTGTGGCCTACGTCCAGTCCCCAAGGTCAAACACCAAGGGTTTTCACTCAATAACTAGCTTTTAAATCAGGTGCAGCTAGAAACCTTTACAAACCAAGAGCACTCTCCGCACAAAATAATGGGATATCACCTCCCTTTGTGCAAGAGCCTCAAGTTCAAGAGATATTATTTCTCTTTAAAGAAAAAGGGATTCACACCCAAGAGCAAGAAGAAGTAGAAGAAGAATGTAGCACTCAAGTAGTGCAGATAAAGATTACAAATTGAAGCTCAAAGTACAATTCAAACTATATGATATGTCAAGCTCTCTATTCAAAAAATAATCAAAAGTGAATATGTGAGAGTAAGTAATAAAATAAACAGAGTTTCAGAGCGCAATAGGATTCATGTGTTTTAGAGTTGCCTTGGCATTCCTATTTATAGAAAAACTTTTAAGCCCATAGGAATTAGGTTAAGCCCATTTAAAAAACAAGGCAGTCGCTTCATAATCGATTATGGTATGTCCATAATCGATTATCCCTTGAGAAAAAACGCACTGATTTACTTTCACAGCATAATCGATTAGGATAATCGATTATGACTTCTCTGTTTTGAGTTTAATCGATTATGACATATTCATAATTGATTATGACTTCCCTGATTTGAGTGTAATCGATTATGACATATGCATAATCGATTATGTACATTATTTTGTTTGAAAACTTAACGGCTATAATGAAATTTCTATTATTTTTAGTAAAAGCCTTTTAAGTTAACGTAATGTGTGTGTGTGATTGATTTTAAATATGAGAGCTTTAGAACCATTTACAAAAAGATCCTAATAAACACCGATGACAAGAAATAAAAATTCCCATAGCCCAGTCTTGAAGCACTTGATCTCCTTGATCTTCTTTTCCGCTTTTTGTATACTTGACTTTCCGGTTCCTTTTGTCAATCATCAAAAACTAGATTAATCCTGTCAAGGCATATATTCACATTCTCCCCCTTTTTGATGATGACAAACATCTCAAGGAGGGATTTGCTCTAGAGACGAGAAATCAGAGTTAATGCACAGATAAAATACTCTACGCCTTATTTTTATGCAAAATTTAAAAATAGCAACTCCCCCTAAAGCATGCAAACTCTCCCTGAACTATGCAATCATATAACTCTCCCCCTTTTGGCATTATCAAAAAAGCGGGAAAAGTGCAAACAAGAGGAAGGCATATATTCAGGAAAGTTAGAAACAGTCCAAAATGACCAAAATGAACGTTACTGACCTTTTAATCGGTTTCTTAATCGATTATGTAAGTGAGCATAATCGATTATGTCTTACCGTGTTGGCTTCTGATTTGCTCATCCATGACCCATAATCGATTATTGAGTGCCTCATAATCGATTATTCCTTTAGTGGCAGACTTTCGGTATTCGCGAAATCGATTATGTAATCGATTATAGTCTGGGTCTTTGAATAATCGATTATCTAATCGGTTATTTGAGATTGTTGAGATGAATATATAATCGATTATGTAATCGATTCTCCTTCCTTGTTCTTTCGTTTATAATCGATTATCCTAATTGATTATGGTTCGTCTGACTTTTGTTCTTTTTCTCCCCCTTTCAATTGTAATCGATTACTATAATCGATTCTTGGTCCTCTGACTTATGAATAATCGATTATGCCTATGCTATAATCGATTATGGATAAAGAAATTTGAATTTTAGCACATAGAGCATGTATCCTGTTTACACACTTCAACACACAAGTTAGGGATAACAAGGGAAAAAATAGTATGATGCACATAAGATATTTCATTTAATGCATGATTCATTAAGAATATCTAATTCCGTTCTTATGAAGAAGAAATTTTCTTTAGGCAATGGTTTAGTAAAAATATCTGCGAGTTGCTTAGATGTTTCCACAAACTCAATCATGCAATCACCTTTTTGTACATGATCTCTTATGAAGTGATGCCTAATCTCAATGTGCTTGGTTCGAGAGTGATAAACCGGATTTTTAGTGAGGTTTATGGCACTTGTGTTGTCACATTTAGTTGGAACAGTTCTAAGATTTATTCCATAGTCATTTAACTGTTGCTTCATCCAAATTATTTGTGCACAACAACTATCTGCCGCTACGTATTCCGCTTCGGCAGTGGACAAAGCCACACTGGCTTGCTTCTTACTGTGCCAAGAAACTAATGCGTTTCCTAACAAGTGACAAGTCCCACTGGTGCTTTTTCGATCCATTTTGCATCCCGCAAAATCTGAATCTGAGTACCCAATTAAAGTGCAATCAGCACCTCTAGGGTACCATAGACCCATATTTTGTGTGCCAATGAGATATCTCATAATGCGTTTTACCGCTGTGAGATGTGATTCCTTAGGGTTAGATTGAAAACGTGCACACATGCAAACACTAAATATTATATCGGGGCGACTTGCTGTAAGATAAAGAAGTGAACCTATCATACCTCTATACTTACTTACTTAAACCGACTTACTTTCCTCATCTTTATCAAGGTAGCAGGAGGTGCTCATTGGTGTGGATATTTCTTTGGCATTGCTCATTCCAAATTTCTTGAGTAGCTCCTTGCAATATTTTGCTTGATTTATGAATATTCCTTCTTTTGATTGCTTGATTTGAAGCCTGTAACGCCCCGATTTTTCACGTTTTCTATTTCTTTAGTATTTTAATGTCTTTATTTTATTTGAGGTCTTAGGAATAGAAATAAAATATTCCGAGACCACAGTCATGCTCGACGATATCGTAGGAAGCTACGATTAAGTTTTGAGTCGAAAACTCAAACGGAGTCCGGTCTGCGTTTTTACACTGACAGTATGATTTTACTGCTCAGAAGACCTCAGATGGACCCGTGAACGAGACAGTAAGTCTTAGAATTCGATTATCTACGTTTTGGTTAAATTTCGTAAAAATTTCAGAAAAATCATTTTCTGACCTTCGTTCGGGCGGAATCCTCAATCGGGTGACGAACGGAGCCACATATGGATTTACCGGGACTCGTCAATGGATAATCTTGATATCACATCATCCCAGGGCACTTGGGAGAGTATGCCAGAGTCGTCATGACGTTCGGAAATATCTGGACGCAAAATGACCAAAATGCCCCTAACCTTAGTCTTTTACACTTTTACCATTATACCCTTTTGGCAAATGACCTTTTTACCCTTAAGTGAACTTTTAAGAGGCTGAACTCAGCCCCTCACTTCATCATTTTCGCACAGCCCCTCACACCATAGAGTTCCATAGTTGTTCTTGAGAGAAAACTCCATTTTCACCTAGAAAAGCTTGAGTTTTTGTTGGATTCACTTGATTCCTTGAGCAATCTTTCTTCATTTCAAGGTAAGATCACTTCTATGATCTCTTAGCTTCTTGCATCTTTCTTTATTTCAAGATCAATCTTCATTTTCATGAAAAAAAATTTCTTAGATCCAAAACTTTGAAAATCCATAGGAAATTGTAGAAAAATCCTATTGAGGTAAGACCAAGTTCTTTGAACTCACATCATCAATCTCTACCTAAACCTAAGAGCTTATGATTCAACTCTCATCATAGCTCAAAAAGCATTTTTGACCGAACCCTCTTGGAAGATGATGAATAGTGTTTTCATCAAGTTTTGATTTTTAACACTAGATTTCATCCTTAGTTTTCCTAATGCCTTTGAATCCATGAAATGGAAACCAAAACCAATTTCTAACCTTTTTAACCTAGGGTGGCCGAAACCCTCTTTGTTGTAATAGTTGAGTTTGGCTTTGATTGTTGTTTAATGTTGAATTGTTGTGTTGTGTAGTTGTTGACGATTATCAGGAGGTTCAGAAACCGATCAACCGACTTTGATCCGGGAATCTGCTCATCAAGAGGTATGGGGAGAAGAACCTCATCACACCAAGATGGTGGTAGTGAGAATGGTTGTTTAAATTTATGTGTGGGTGAAACCCTTTAGTTTGGGTTCACTTTTATGTGTTAAGTTTTGTTAAGTTCTCTTGGAGAACAAGATTGTTATGATGTGTTTATGCTTGAGTATGTTGTAGTGTGCTTTAGCATAAGTTGATGATGATATGATTGATAAAAATCATTTTCATGTATGTTGAAAAACCTACTTTGATCACTAGGTCAAGTATGGACTTTTATTGTTGATTATGAGACCATAATGTGTGATGGACTTGGATGTTTGATAATGATGTAGTAATGTGTATTATGGTTATCATGATTGTGTAAGTATTGTGAGCCATATTTTGTTTGGTTGATGGAGTAAAACTTCACATTGATTCCTAGTTGGCTTTTAGCCATGGCTTTGAGAAAAGGAAGAACATGAGTAGATCTTGATTAAGTCAAGTTTTGATGTAAAGAAAGTGTTTTCAATAACTTGTGTTTTTCAAAGAAAACCCTAAGTGTCTTTGAATGGAAATTAAAGCTCAAAGTGCTTTCACCAAAGTGAAGCATATTTTATACCTTATCCTTAGTCCATATAGTTAATCAAGAGAATCAAAATGGTTCCCTAAGGTTGATGTCTTGTTTATGGCAACCATTTCGCTAAGCGAATTTTCTCTCGCTACGCGGAAACAAGGGAAAGCCTAAGTTGGGCATCACTGCCTCACTTTTGCTAAGCGAATTCATATTCGCTAAGCCAATCAAACGAGTTTCGCTACGCGAATTACGTCTCGCTGAGCGACCCAGAGAAGTCTCCAAAGGAGGTATAACCGCCTCCATTTCGCTAAGCGAAATTATTTTCGCTACGCGAATACAATGCATTTCGCTACACGAATTCTGTTTCGCCGAGCGATCCAGAGGCGTTTACAAAGAGGTTTAACCGTCTGAACTTTCGCTAAGCGAATTCATATTCGCTAAGCGAATACAATACATTTCGCGTTTACAAAGAGGTTTAACCGTCTGAAATTGCGCTAAGCGAATTCATATTCGCTAAGCGAATCCAATGCATTTCGCTACGCGATTTGTGTCTCGCCGAGCGAACCAGAGGAGTTCCAAAAGAGGCATTCTTGTTTCAATTTTGCTAAGCGAATGAAATTTCGCTAAGCGAATTACATGTTCAGAAAATGCTAAAAATAGAGCAAGTAAGTGTTTCAAAGATTGTTTCAAATCAAATGAGTTTTCAATTGAGAAGTTGTTCTGGTTTACAAATGTTTTGGGTTTTGAGACAGTAGTTCGATGACGGACCGGTGATTCGGACCCCGCTCAGTTGTTCAATTGTTTCAGTCTTGTGATGACTCGATCCCGGAGGAATCACGAGATTTATCCGGTGGATAAAGGTTTTGTTTTTCAAAAGACACGTATAGTTCCTAAGGTAGAGAACCTTAGTAGACTTTGAGGTTTATCCGGGGGATAGACATTGCTTGATCGCATCTGCTTTGTGTAAGCATTGGCATTTCATTTGCATAGTTGTAAGGCCTTGAGCCTAGGAGTTGAGCTTACACCTTGATGCGGGTGCGAATCTTACGGTGACGATCTTCAATGGTCTTTTGGGAGGTATCAGGGTTGGAAGGGCTGACATGTGACCAGTTGGTAGCTCTCCTGTGTCGTGGCGAATCCGTGCAATACACTGATATCCTCTACTAGATGCCATACTTTTCATGTTTGGTTGAGAGTGTTTCCGTAAAAGCCAGATACGTGCACGTTACGAATGTTGTAGCATCTTGCCCAAGGCTGGCGCGCACGGAACATGTCCTCCCATTCACTCTCTCCGACTGTTTTGTTAGCTCCATGGAGTAGGGGTCAGAGTAGTACCCAGTGACATTGACATTGAGTCATATACATTGCATTGCATTGCATGGCTATTGATGTTTACATTTACTGTTATACATCGTTGTACTGTTTAAGAATACCTTATTTTATGATGTTAACTGCTTAACATGATATTATGTTGTCAACTGCTTAATATGTTTGACATTGAGAATTCTTGTAAGCATGTTGGGTACATGGTTACCCGGTGAGTCGTCCCGTTTTTACTATTGCTGTTTTGCTGTGTTGATGAACGGGAATCTCACCCATATCTGTATGTTTTCTATGGTACTTGCTGTTGCTGTTTGAACAGATGGACGTGATGATGGTTCAGTCCAGTAGTTCCTTTGAGCCATGAGGAGGACCTTCTTTTTGTGGTCTAGTTTTGGTGTCGGCCAGACTATGTCATTTTTGTAGTACTTTTGGGAGCTACGACTCCTTGTACATATTGTATTTCTTATTGTATTAGTTATACATTAGACCTATGTCTGTATATAATAATGTTGACGTTTCCATTTCTGTTTCTGTTCTGTGGTATGTTCTAGAAATGCATGGCGAACCTAAGTTCGTTTATTAGTATTATTACCTTTCCATTGCATCTGGTGAAAAGAAAAAAAAAGAAAACCGTATTTTCCGCATTAAGAAATATTTTCGGCCCTATAAACGTTCGGGAATGTGGCACTCGGGAAAGGGTGTTGCATTGTTTGGTATCAGAGCTGGCCGAGTCTTTTTGGGGTTTGTAGGTTATGGTCCGTCTTGTTTGTGTTGTGTTCTCTGTGTGATTCTCTGTTGTTTGCTTTAGTTTTGTTGTGGTTCTTGTGTTTGATAGTTCTGGTTTTGAAGGTAGCAATGGCTGCTCAAAACCTGACTGCTGCTGTGAACGCCATACGGGACATGGCTGCTGCTATGGCTCAACGTGATGAACGAGCTGCTGGAGGTAGAGGACTGGACGAATTTCTTCGTCGGAATCCACCTCAATTCAAAGGTGAATTCAATCCTGAGTTGGCTGAACGCTGGATCCAAACGCTGGAGAAGATCTTTGGAGCGATGAGATGTACTGAGAATGACAAGGTTGTCTATGCAACCTATATGCTGGTGGAGGATGCTGAATACTGGTGGGAAGGAGCCCGTCAGATGCTGGTGCATGACCAACAAGCTGTTGACTGGAATGCTTTTAAGGGAAAATTCCTGGAGAAGTATTTTCCTGCTAGTGCAAGGCACGAGAAAGAGATGGAGTTCCTCCAGCTGAGACAAGGGGGAATGACCGTAGCTGAATACGGGGCTAAGTTTGAAAGTCTAGCAAAGTTCTCAAATTACTTTCTGGACAACCCAAGAGAGGAGTGGAAGTGCAGAAAATTCGAAGGAGGTCTAAGGATCGACTTGAAGAGAGCTGTAGTTCCATTGGAAATTTCTGTTTTTCCGAGGTTAATGGAAAAGTGTCGTTTGATCGAGAGTTTGGAGCCTAAGGACAAGCGGGTACAGAGTTCTGGACCGAGCAAGTTCCAGAGAGAAAGCAGTGGTCGAGACAACAAATCTCGATGGAAGCCGTATGCAAAGCAACAAGATCGACAACAACGTTCTGTTGGAGGAAGCAGTGGGAGTTTCAGTCAGTCTGGAAATGCCCCAAACAAGTGCATGAAGTGTGGGAAGAGCAATCACATCACCAGAGATTGTTCGATCAAAGGGATTATCTGCTTCAAGTGTGGGAAGCCGGGACACATCTCACGTGAATGCATGCAACCAAAATTGGAACATTCTGTTAATAATGTCCAGCTGCAAGGCCTAAGATGAAGGGTAGAGTCTACACTATGGGAGGTGCTGAAGCTTCTCAGAATGAAGACTTGATCCAAGGTCAGTGTGTCATGGGAGGTGAAACCTTAACTGTACTGTTTGATTCAGGCGCAACGCATTCTTTTATTGCCTATGACTGTGTGAATCTGTTGGGATTACCTGTGTCTTCTTTACCTTTTGATTTGGTAATTTCTACGCCTACTGCAAAGCCTGTTGTAACTGCTAAAGTTTGTTTGAATTGTTCTATTTCTGTTAAAGATAGAAGGTTTTTGATTGATTTGATCTGTTTGCCTCTCTCGGAAATGGATGTAATCTTAGGAATGGATTGGTTGTCTTCTAATCATATCCTGTTGGACTGTGCAAATCAAGCCTTAGTTTTCCCTAGTTGTGAGAATTCTGGATTTTTGACTGCCAACCAAGTAAACGCTTCTTTGAGAGAAGGAGCTCAGGGATACATGTTACTATCTTCTTTGGAGGTCAAGAGCGAGCTAGTCTTAGAGCGCATACCTGTCGTGCATGAGTTTCCGGAAGTCTTTCCTGAAGATGTACCAGGTTTGCCGCCAGTTCGGGACATCGAGTTTGCGATCGATCTTGTGCCAGGAACAGGACCAGTGTCTATGGCACCGTATCGTATGGCACCTGCTGAGTTGGAAACGTTGAAGGAATAGTTGGTAGACTTATTGGGGAAACAGTTTGTTAGACCCAGTGTGTCACCGTGGGGAGCACCTGTGCTGTTGGTGAAAAAGAAAGATGGAACATCTCGGCTATGTGTGGATTATCGCCAGTTGAATAAAGTTACTATTAAGAACAAGTATCCACTTCCGAGGATAGATGACTTGATGGATCAGTTGAGGGGAGCGGCAGTTTTCTCCAAGATTGATTTGCGATCGGGTTATCACCAGATTCATGTGAAGGCAGAAGATATACCGAAGACAGCGTTTCGAACACGCTATGGGCACTATGAGTATCTTGTGATGCCGTTTGGTGTGACGAATGCTCCAGCTATATTCATGGACTATATGAATAGGATCTTTCGTCCATACCTAGATCAGTTTGTCGTTGTCTTCATAGATGACATACTTATCTATTCACGAGACCAGGAAGAACATGCTGAACATCTTAGTGTGGTTCTTCAAGTTCTGAAGGAGAAACAACTGTATGCAAAACTGTCCAAGTGTGAGTTTTGGCTCGACGAAGTGCAGTTTTTGGGTCATGTAATTTCAAAGGAAGGAATTGCTGTAGATCCGTCGAAAGTCGAAGCAGTTCTTGAGTGGGAAAGACCAACCACAGTGACTGAGATACGCAGTTTTGTGGGTTTGGCTGGGTATTATCGGAGGTTCATTGAGGGATTTTCTAAGATTGTAGGACCTCTTACCCAATAGATAAGTATGTCTTCATAGATGACATACTTATCTATTCACGAGACCAGGAAGAACATGCTGAACATCTTAGTGTGGTTCTTCAAGTTCTGAAGGAGAAACAGCTGTATGCAAAACTGTCCAAGTGTGAGTTTTGGCTCGACGAAGTGCAGTTTTTGGGTCATGTAATTTCAAAGGAAGGAATTGCTGTAGATCCGTCGAAAGTCGAAGCAGTTCTTGAGTGGGAAAGACCAACCACAGTGACTGAGATACGCAGTTTTGTGGGTTTGGCTGGGTATTATCGGAGGTTCATTGAGGGATTTTCTAAGATTGTAGGACCTCTTACCCAATTGACGAGGAAGGACAAAGCGTTTGAATGGACTGAAGCCTGTGAGCAGAGTTTTCAAGAGTTGAAGAAGAGGCTAACTACGTCACCAGTGTTGATATTGCCAGATCCAAGCGAATCTTTTGAAGTGTACTGTGATGCTTCATACCAAGGTTTAGGCTGTGTTCTGATGCAGAATCGGAAGGTGGTAGCGTATGCCTCGAGACAGTTGAAAGTGCACGAGAAGAACTACCAACTCATGATCTAGAGTTAGCAGCGGTAGTCTTTGCGTTGAAGATTTGGAGGCATTACTTGTATGGTTCGACGTTTAATGTTTTCAGTGACCATAAGAGCTTGAAGTATCTGTTTGATCAGAAAGAACTCAACATGAGACAAAGACGGTGGCTGGAATTTTTGAAGGACTATGATTTCCAGTTGCAGTATCATCCGGGAAAAGCTAATGTGGTAGCGGATGCCCTGAGTAGAAGGGTGTTACATGTGTCTGCCATGATGGTTAAGGAACACGAGCTGTTGGAACAGTTCAGAGATATGCATCTGTCCGTGGTTAGTATGCCAGGAAGACTATGTGTAGGTATGGTTACAGTATCTTGTGATCTGATGGATCAGATTCGGGAGAAACAAGTATACGACCAGTATCTGGAGAAAGAGCGAAGGAATCTAAAGAAGGGGATGACGTCGGAATACAAAGAAGGAGTAGATGGAATCCTAAGACGAGGAGAACGGGTTTGTGTGCCAAACAACCCAGAGATAAGAAGGTTAATTCTGGACGAAGCTCATAGAAGCAAGTTAAGTATGCATCCAGGGTCAACCAAGATGTACCAAGACCTGAAGCGGTTGTTTTGGTGGCAAGGGATGAAAAGAGATGTAGCTGATTATGTGGCATCTTGCTTGGTGTGTCAGAAAGCAAAGGTTGAACATCAGAGGCCAGCTGGAATGTTACTTCCGTTGGATATTCCAGAGTGGAAATGGGACGGCATAGCAATGGATTTCGTGACGTGTTTGCCAAGGACACCTAAAGGATACGATTCCATTTGGGTTATAATTGATAGGCTTACGAAATCAGCTCATTCTCTACCGATTAATCTCAAGTATTCTATGGAAAAGCTTACTCAGATTTATATCAGTGAGATTGTGAGACTGCATGGAGTACCTTCAAGTATCATATCGGATAGAGACCCGCGTTTTACTTCGCGTTTTTGGCAAAGTTTGCATGAAGCTTTAGGAACAAAGTTACGATTAAGTTCGGCTTACCATCCTCAAACTGATGGACAATCGGAAAGGACGATTCAGTCTTTAGAGGATCTGTTAAGGGCGTGTGTGTTGGAACATGCCGGTAGTTGGGAGAATTTCCTACCGTTGATAGAGTTTACCTACAACAACAGTTATCATTCGAGTATAGGGATGGCACCCTACGAAGCTTTATATGGACGACGTTGCAGAACACCTTTGTGTTGGTACCAAGATGGAGAAAGTGCTTCATTAGGACCTGAACTAGTGCAACAAACAACTGAGAAGGTAAAACTGATTCAAGAAAAGATGAGGACGACTCAGAGCCGACAGAAGAGTTATGCGGATAAAAGACGTAGGCCACTTGAGTTCGAGGAAGGGGATCATGTGTTTTTGAGAGTCACTCCGATGACTGGGGTGGGCAGGGTCTTGAAGTCCAGAAAACTCACTCCAAAATTCATTGGACCTTATCAAATTCTTCGTCGGATAGGTTCAGTAGCTTACCAAATAGCTTTACCGCCTTTTCTATCCAACCTTCATAATGTTTTTCATGTTTCGCAATTGCGAAAGTATATTCCTGATCCCAGTCACGTCATAGAGTCTGATTCAGTACAGCTGAAGGATAACCTAACCTATGAGACATTGCCGGTTAAGATCGAGGACAGGAGGATAAAGAAACTGCGAGGGAAGGAGATAGCTTTGGTCAAAGTTATCTGGAACGAGACTACAGGTGATGCTACCTGGGAAAGAGAAGAGGACATGCAACAACAGTATCCGAGTTTGTTTTAAGAGGTACGTATAATTTCGAGGACGAAATTCTTTTAAGAGGGGTAGGAATGTAACGCCCCGATTTTTCACGTTTTCTATTTCTTTAGTATTTTAATGTCTTTATTTTATTTGAGGTCTTAGGAATAGAAATAAAATATTCTGAGACCACAGTCATGCTCGACGATATCGTAGGAAGCTACGATTAAGTTTTGAGTCGAAAACTCAAACGGAGTCCGGTCTGCGTTTTTACACTGACAGTATGATTTTACTGCTCAGAAGACCTCAGATGGACCCGTGAACGAGACAGTAAGTCTTAGAATTCGATTATCTACGTTTTGGTTAAATTTCGTAAAAATTTCAGAAAAATCATTTCCTGACCTTCGTTCGGGCGGAATCCTCAATCGGGTGACGAACGGAGCCACATATGGATTTACCGGGACTCGTCAATGGATAATCTTGATATCACATCATCCCAGGGCACTTGGGAGAGTATGCCAGAGTCGTCATGACGTTCGGAAATATCTGGACGCAAAATGACCAAAATGCCCCTAACCTTAGTCTTTTACACTTTTACCATTATACCCTTTTGGCAAATGACCTTTTTACCCTTAAGTGAACTTTTAAGAGGCTGAACTCAGCCCCTCACTTCATCATTTTCGCACAGCCCCTCACACCATAGAGTTCCATAGTTGTTCTTGAGAGAAAACTCCATTTTCACCTAGAAAAGCTTGAGTTTTTGTTGGATTCACTTGATTCCTTGAGCAATCTTTCTTCATTTCAAGGTAAGATCACTTCTATGATCTCTTAGCTTCTTGCATCTTTCTTTATTTCAAGATCAATCTTCATTTTCATGAAAAAAAATTTCTTAGATCCAAAACTTTGAAAATCCATAGGAAATTGTAGAAAAATCCTATTGAGGTAAGACCAAGTTCTTTGAACTCACATCATCAATCTCTACCTAAACCTAAGAGCTTATGATTCAACTCTCATCATAGCTCAAAAAGCATTTTTGACCGAACCCTCTTGGAAGATGATGAATAGTGTTTTCATCAAGTTTTGATTTTTAACACTAGATTTCATCCTTAGTTTTCCTAATGCCTTTGAATCCATGAAATGGAAACCAAAACCAATTTCTAACCTTTTTAACCTAGGGTGGCCGAAACCCTCTTTGTTGTAATAGTTGAGTTTGGCTTTGATTGTTGTTTAATGTTGAATTGTTGTGTTGTGTAGTTGTTGACGATTATCAGGAGGTTCAGAAACCGATCAACCGACTTTGATCCGGGAATCTGCTCATCAAGAGGTATGGGGAGAAGAACCTCATCACACCAAGATGGTGGTAGTGAGAATGGTTGTTTAAATTTATGTGTGGGTGAAACCCTTTAGTTTGGGTTCACTTTTATGTGTTAAGTTTTGTTAAGTTCTCTTGGAGAACAAGATTGTTATGATGTGTTTATGCTTGAGTATGTTGTAGTGTGCTTTAGCATAAGTTGATGATGATATGATTGATAAAAATCATTTTCATGTATGTTGAAAAACCTACTTTGATCACTAGGTCAAGTATGGACTTTTATTGTTGATTATGAGACCATAATGTGTGATGGACTTGGATGTTTGATAATGATGTAGTAATGTGTATTATGGTTATCATGATTGTGTAAGTATTGTGAGCCATATTTTGTTTGGTTGATGGAGTAAAACTTCACATTGATTCCTAGTTGGCTTTTAGCCATGGCTTTGAGAAAAGGAAGAACATGAGTAGATCTTGATTAAGTCAAGTTTTGATGTAAAGAAAGTGTTTTCAATAACTTGTGTTTTTCAAAGAAAACCCTAAGTGTCTTTGAATGGAAATTAAAGCTCAAAGTGCTTTCACCAAAGTGAAGCATATTTTATACCTTATCCTTAGTCCATATAGTTAATCAAGAGAATCAAAATGGTTCCCTAAGGTTGATGTCTTGTTTATGGCAACCATTTCGCTAAGCGAATTTTCTCTCGCTACGCGGAAACAAGGGAAAGCCTAAGTTGGGCATCACTGCCTCACTTTTGCTAAGCGAATTCATATTCGCTAAGCCAATCAAACGAGTTTCGCTACGCGAATTACGTCTCGCTGAGCGACCCAGAGAAGTCTCCAAAGGAGGTATAACCGCCTCCATTTCGCTAAGCGAAATTATTTTCGCTACGCGAATACAATGCATTTCGCTACACGAATTCTGTTTCGCCGAGCGATCCAGAGGCGTTTACAAAGAGGTTTAACCGTCTGAACTTTCGCTAAGCGAATTCATATTCGCTAAGCGAATACAATACATTTCGCGTTTACAAAGAGGTTTAACCGTCTGAAATTGCGCTAAGCGAATTCATATTCGCTAAGCGAATCCAATGCATTTCGCTACGCGATTTGTGTCTCGCCGAGCGAACCAGAGGAGTTCCAAAAGAGGCATTCTTGTTTCAATTTTGCTAAGCGAATGAAATTTCGCTAAGCGAATTACATGTTCAGAAAATGCTAAAAATAGAGCAAGTAAGTGTTTCAAAGATTGTTTCAAATCAAATGAGTTTTCAATTGAGAAGTTGTTCTGGTTTACAAATGTTTTGGGTTTTGAGACAGTAGTTCGATGACGGACCGGTGATTCGGACCCCGCTCAGTTGTTCAATTGTTTCAGTCTTGTGATGACTCGATCCCGGAGGAATCACGAGATTTATCCGGTGGATAAAGGTTTTGTTTTTCAAAAGACACGTATAGTTCCTAAGGTAGAGAACCTTAGTAGACTTTGAGGTTTATCCGGGGGATAGACATTGCTTGATCGCATCTGCTTTGTGTAAGCATTGGCATTTCATTTGCATAGTTGTAAGGCCTTGAGCCTAGGAGTTGAGCTTACACCTTGATGCGGGTGCGAATCTTACGGTGACGATCTTCAATGGTCTTTTGGGAGGTATCAGGGTTGGAAGGGCTGACATGTGACCAGTTGGTAGCTCTCCTGTGTCGTGGCGAATCCGTGCAATACACTGATATCCTCTACTAGATGCCGTACTTTTCATGTTTGGTTGAGAGTGTTTCCGTAAAAGCCAGATACGTGCACGTTACGAATGTTGTAGCATCTTGCCCAAGGCTGGCGCGCACGGAACATGTCCTCCCATTCACTCTCTCCGACTGTTTTGTTAGCTCCATGGAGTAGGGGTCAGAGTAGTACCCAGTGACATTGACATTGAGTCATATACATTGCATTGCATTGCATGGCTATTGATGTTTACATTTACTGTTATACATCGTTGTACTGTTTAAGAATACCTTATTTTATGATGTTAACTGCTTAACATGATATTATGCTGTCAACTGCTTAATATGTTTGACATTGAGAATTCTTGTAAGCATGTTGGGTACGTGGTTACCCGGTGAGTCGTCCCGTTTTTACTATTGCTGTTTTGCTGTGTTGATGAACGGGAATCTCACCCATATCTGTATGTTTTCTGTTGGTACTTGCTGTTGCTGTTTGAACAGATGGACGTGATGATGGTTCAGTCCAGTAGTTCCTTTGAGCCATGAGGAGGACCTTCTTTTTGTGGTCTAGTTTTGTTGTCGGCCAGACTATGTCGTTTTTGTAGTACTTTTGGGAGCTACGACTCCTTGTACATATTGTATTTCTTATTGTATTAGTTATACATTAGACCTATGTCTGTATATAATAATGTTGACGTTTCCATTTCTATTTCTGTTCTGTGGTATGTTCTAGAAATGCATGGCGAACCTAAGTTCGTTTATTAGTATTATTACCTTTCCATTGCATCTGGTGAAAAGAAAAAAAAAGAAAACCGTATTTTCCGCATTAAGAAATATTTTCGGCCCTATAAACGTTCGGGAATGTGGCACTCGGGAAAGGGTGTTGCAAAGCCCAAGGAAGTAGTTGAGCTCGCCCATCATTGACATTTCAAACTCATTTTGCATTATGTTAGAAAAGTCCTTACACAAAGATTCATTAGTTGCACCAAATATAATATTGTCCACATAAATTTGAACAAGTAAAATGTCATGCTTTTTATTTTTGATAAAAAGAGTGGTGTCCACTTTTCCTCTTTCAAAATCATTTTCAAGTAAAAACTTGCTTAGACGATCATACCAAGCTCTAGGAGCTTGTTTCAAACCATATAGAGCCTTTTTTAGTTTGAAGACATGATTAGGAAATTCGAAATTTGAAAAACCAGGGGGTTGGTCCACATAGACTTCTTGAATATAACCATTAAGAAAAGCACTTTTTACATCCATTTGAAAAAGTTTGAAATCCATAATGCATGCAAATGCAAGAAGCATGCGGATGGCTTCTAATCTAGCCACTGGAGCATAGGTTTCATCGAAATCTATGCCCTCTTGTTGATTATATCCTTTAGCGACAAGCCTAGCTTTATTCCTGACAATTATACCGTTTTCATCAAGCTTGTTACGAAAGACCCATTTAGTCCCAATGATTAACTGATCCATTGTTTCTTTCAAATTGGTTCAACTCTTCTTGCATGGCAAGAGTCCAATGTTCATCAATGATAACATCATCAATATCTTTAGGTTCAATTTGAGATACGAAAGCCATGTAATGACATGCATGTTTAAGAGAGTTTCGAGTTGTTACCCCTTTTGAAATATCTCCTATTATGTTGTCAAGAGGATGGTGTCTTGATGTTCTCCATTCTCTTGGAAGATTTGAGTGAGGTGAATCATCGATACTAAGAGGTGGTTGATCTTCATCCTTTTTCTCTTGCCTTATTTGTTCCTCAAGGTGCCTATTTCCCAAAAGTTCTGCAAGATCATCAACACTTTCTTCTACCATAGATTTTGGGTTAGTCTCATCAAAAGAAACATGCACAGATTCTTCTATGGTCATAGTTCATTTATTATAAATTCTAAAAGATTTACTAGAAACTGAGTATCCAAGAAAGATACCTTCATCAGCTTTAGCATCGAATTTGCCAAGGTTATCTTTACCATTATTTAAAACAAAGCATTTACATCCGAATACGTGAAGGTGAGAGATGTTGGGCTTCCTTCCCTTGTAAATTTCATAGGGCGTTCGTTTTAGAATAGGTCTTATAAGGATTCTATTCATGACATAGCATGCGGTACTTACCGCGTCTGCCCAGAAATACTTGGGAAGGTTGGTCTCATTGAGCATCGTCCTCGCTAGCTCTTCGAGAAACCGATTTTTCCTTTCCACCACTCCATTTTGTTGTGGGGTTCTTGGTGCGGAAAAATTATGCTCAATTCCATTTTCAGTACAAAAGGCCTCAAATGCCTCATTTTGGAACTCACCACCATGATCACTTCGGATAGATACAATGTTTAAACCTTTTTCATTTTGAATAACCTTAGCAAGTTTCCGAAAGGCAGCAAAAGCGTCATTTTTATGAGAAATAAACAATGTCCATGTATAGCGAGAGTAGTCATCCACAATAACAAGTGCATAGTAATTACCACCAAAGCTCATAGTTCTAGATGGACCAAACAAGTCCATATGTAAAAGCTGTAAAGGCCGATTTGTTGAAACAACGTTTTTAGATTTGAAAGAGGCCTTTACTTGTTTTCCTTTTTGACAAGCGTCACACAACTTATCCTTTTCAAAACGAATCTTTGGTAGACCAATTACTAAGTCCTTGCTAACCAACTTATTTAGATGATCCATGTGAATGTGAGCTATTCTCCTATGCCATAACCATGTTTCATCCTCTTTGCTAATAAGACAGCATGCATCATTTGAAGGTAATTCATCCAAGTTAACCATGTAGATATTTCCAATTCTTTGTCCAATTAATTTAGTTTGTTTGTTATGAGAATCCATGGCCATACATTTAGACGAATTGAACACTACCTCAAAACCTTTATCACAAAGTTGGCTTATACTTAGTAAATTATGTTTTAGGCCATCGACATACAAAACATTTTCTATGATGGGATTAGGACTTCTACTAATAGTACCAATACCAAGAATTCTACCTTTATTGTTGTCACCATAGAAAACATAGCCACCCTTTTCGGATGATATAGAGGAGAACTTGGTTTTGTCTCCCGTCATGTGCTTTGAACAACCACTGTCAAGATACCAATTAGAGTTCTTGGCCTTCAAGCACACCTACAACACAGAATCAAGTTTTAACCTTTGGTACCCAAATAATTTTGGGTCCTTGAGAGTTAGCTTTGGGTAATACGCCCTTTGGAACCCATGTCTTTATGCCATTCACTTCTTTATTTTTCCTAACATTGCAAATAAAAGCAGTGTGTCCTTTCCTACCACAGTGAAAACATTTGACAAAGGGGCTACTTGATGTGTTGTTTGGACAAAAGAATTTTTTGAAAGATTTTTCTTGAATTTTCGGGTGAAAGCCCAAACCAGCTTTGTCATAAGTACCTTTTTGATTTCCTAAAAGAACATTTAGATTATCTCTTCCCATAGTAAATTTTACAAGCGTGTTATATAAATCCTCGATTTTATTTTTCAAAACGCTACATTCATCACACTTAAAAACTTCATTCTTTTTGTTTTCACAAGAAAAGCATGAGGAGGTTTCGATTGGAACGACCTGTTTTTCTTTAAGAGCTTCCATTTCGTTGTTCAAAATACTTATTTTTGTTTCAAAAAAAGAAATGTTTTTCTTAGATGAAGAAATGCTTTTGCGCAGTCTAACATTTTCATCATTTAACTCCTCACAGGCAATAAGTAAATCATCATAAGTTAAATCAGTTTCAAGCTCAAAATTGTTTACCTCATCTTCCTCATGGTTGGCCATGAGACATAAATTTGCTTCTTCATTATCCGATTCGTCGGAGGAGTCCATGTCGTTCTCATCCCATGCAATATAAGCTCTTCTTGCTTTTCTATCCTTCTGTGGCCTTTTATCTGATTTTTCATGTTTCTTTTGGCCTTGAGGACAGTCGGGTTTAATATGACCCTTTTTGCCACAGTTGTAGCATGTTGGATTGAAGGAAGTTCCTTCCCCCTCATTTTTCTTTTGAGGATTGAAGAATTGTTTTGCCTTGCCTTTCTGTCTCATGAATTTTTTGAACCTTCGAACCATTAGGCTCATATTTTCCTCGTTTTCATCGAGGCTATCACATTGATCAAGGTCGTCTTCTTCTTCTATTTTATTGATACTTGCTTTGAGAGCAATAATTTTCTTTTTCTTATCGGTTTCCTCATTCTCAATGAGTCGATTTAGTTCGAGCTCATGTTCCTGCAATTTTCCAAACAGAGTTGCCAAAGACATAGAAGATAGATCTCTAGATTCAGATATAGCTGTAACTTTAGGTTGCCAACTTCAATTTAGACATCTAAGAACCTTATTAATTAAATCTTCATTATTGAAGGACTTCCCAAGAGCTCTAAGATGATTAATTATATGGGTAAATCGTTTTTGCATATCATGTATGCTTTCACCCTGTTTCATCCTAAATAGCTCATACTCATGGGTTAATGTGTTCATTCGAGCCCTTTTGACCTCGGTATTACCTTCATGGGTCAATTGAAGGGTGTCCTACATTTCCTTGGCGGTCTTACAATTTGAGACCCTATAGAACTCATCATAGCTTAGAGCTGCAGTTATGATGTTCCTAGCTTTCAAATTATATTGAACCTTTTTCTTTTCCTCGTCGGTCCAAAGATTTCTTGGTTTATTCACCACTGCATCATTAACTGAATGAGTGGGAACAAATGGACCATTTTCCACAGCGTCCCAAACATCGAGGTCTACTGCCTCAAGAAAGATTTGCATCCTTTCCTTCCAATAACCATACCCTTCAACATTGAACAATGCGGGTCTGTTTGTGGAATTGCCCTCATTTTTAAAACCGTTTGAAGTCATGTTACCTCTTGAGGCGATTTAGCCCTTTAGACAAGAGTTAAGCTCTGGTACCACTTGTTGACAAGTGACTTCAAACACAAGAGGGGGTGAATTGTGTGTGATATGTGTTTTTGAAAAACTTTTTGCAATTACGGCGCTTGAAGATAAATGACTGAAATTAGAAGCGCTATAAAGTAAATTGCTTGAATAATAAATTCTAGAAAGTAAATAGCAATAAAATAAATCGCTTAAATTAAATTGCAATAAAGTAAATGCGATAAATTAAATTGCAATAAAATAAATTGCGATAAATTAAATTGCAATAAAATAAATGCGATAAATTAAATTGCTGTAAGGTAGAAGACAATAATGAAAGGATAGAGAGAGAGCCGCAGATTTATCCTGGTTCGGCCACTAAATACCCTGTGGCCTACGTCCAGTCCCCAAGGTCAAACACCAAGGGTTTTCACTCAATAACTAGCTTTTAAATCAGGTGCAGCTAGAAACCTTTACAAACCAAGAGCACTCTCCGCACAAAATAATGGGATATCACCTCCCTTTGTGCAAGAGCCTCAAGTTCAAGAGATATTATTTCTCTTTAATGAAAAAGGGATTCACACCCAAGAGCAAGAAGAAGTAGAAGAAGAACGTAGCACTCAAGTAGTGCAGATAAAGATTACAAATTGAAGCTCAAAGTACAATTCAAACTATATGATATGTAAAGCTCTCTATTCAAAAAATAATCAAAAGTGAATATGTGAGAGTAAGTAATAAAATAAACACAGTTTCAGAGCGCAATAGGATTCGTGTGTTTTAGAGTTGCCTTGGCATTCCTATTTATAGAAAAACTTTTAAGCCCATAGGAATTAGGTTAAGCCCATTTAAAAAACAAGGCAGTCGCTTCATAATCGATTATGGTATGTCCATAATCGATTATCCCTTGAGAAAAAACGCGCTGATTTACTTTCGCAGCATAATCGATTAGGATAATCGATTATGACTTCTCTGTTTTGAGTGTAATCGATTATGACATATTCATAATCGATTATGACTTCCCTGATTTGAGTGTAATCGATTATGACATATGCATAATCGATTATGTACATTATTTTGTTTGAAAACTTAACGGCTATAATGAAATTTCTATTATTTTTAGTAAAAGCCTTTTAAGTTAACGTAATGTGTGTGTGTGATTGATTTTAAATATGAGAGCTTTAGAACCATTTACAAAAAGATCCTAATAAACACCGATTATAAGAAATAAAAATTCCCATAACCCAGTCTTGAAGCACTTGATCTCGTTGATCTTCTTTTCCGCTTTTTGTATACTTGACTTTCCGTTTCCTTTTGTCAATCATCAAAAACTAGATTAATCCTGTCAAGGCATATATTCACACCAAGCCCCTTAGCTCTTTTAAGATGCATCCAGTGAAGCTAATCAAGCGTCTACTCAGAATACAGACCATTTTAATGGGTGGAGAAGTAATTTTGAATTGAAGTATAAAGATATTCAAAGACCAAGCTTGACCAGAAAATGAGGTACCTTTTCCAATAAAGTTCTGAAGCATCAAGTACTGTAATAGAAGAAGACAAAACCTTCAGTAACTCCAATAGACGAAAGCGAAAAAAAGCAAAAATAAAGGCAAAATTACAAAAGCAGCAACAGCAAAAAGACTGAATATTGAAGTCAACCGTCTGCTGCCCATAATCAAGGGTCCGAAACGTCGTATTTTGAGGTACGCTCGTCCTAATGAAGTGATCTTGGTTTTGTTAGAAAGATAATAGAAATACCTACTTGTTTCCTAAAGAAGCCGAGATCTGTATCAATCTCTATCGAAGTGAAATTCCTTCTTCGAGCTTAAGATGTGATACTGTTCGTGTCAATCAGAACATGCAACCGTCTGCTGACATGTTCAGGAGCTTTGGGTGTTCAAAATTTTCGATCTCGGTATCGTTGGAAGGCATAATGAAATATCTGCAACTCTCGTGAAGAGGTCAAGAGCGAAATCGATCTCTATCTCTGTCAAAATGCATCCGTAAGTTGGGGACGTGATGTCGTTCTAGACTATTATACCTTTGTAGTGTCTGATGGCCATATATTGAGCTGATCATTTTCGAATTCGATGAAACCAGTGTCTCATTAAAGCTAATATCCATATAAACAAGTTTCATGAAGACATCGTATCGTAATTCGGCCAGTAACAGGGTCAAAGAAGCATAATACGCTAAATGGTCAGAATGCTATGAGTTGAATAGCCTTATGAATGTGCCAAGTGGATAACCAAGCCCCTTAGCTCTTTTAAGATGCGTTCAGTGAAGCTAATCAAGCGTCTACTCAGAATACAGACCATTTTAATGGGTGGAGAAGTAATTTTGAATCGAAGTATTAAGATATTCAAAGACCAAGCTTGACCAGAAAATGAGGTACCTTTTCCAATAGAGTTCTGAAGCATCAAGTACTGTAATAGAAGAAGACAAAACCTTCAGCAACTCCAATAGACGAAAGCGAAAAAAAGCGTAAATAAAGGCAAAATTACAAAAGCAGCAACAGCAAAAAGACTGAATATTGAAGTCAACCGTCTGCTGCCCATAATCAAGGGTCCGAAACGTCGTATTTTGAGGTATGCTCGTCCTAATGAAGTGATCTTGGTTTTGATAGATAGATAATAGAAATACCTACTTGCTTCCTAAAGAAGCCGAGATCTGTATCAATCTCTATCGAAGTGAAATTCCTTCTTCGAGCTTAAGATGTGATACTGTCCGTGACAATCAGAACATGCAACCGTCTGCTGACATGTTTTGGAGCTTTGGGTGTTCAAAATTAACGATCTCGGTATCGTTGAAAGGCTCAAAGAAATATCTGCAACTCTCGTGAAGAGGTCAAGAGCGAAATGGATCTCTATCTTTGTCAAAATTCATCCGTAAGTTGGTGACGTGATGTCGTTCCAGACTGTTATACCTTTCTAGTGTCTGATGGCCATATATTGACCTGATCGTTTTCGAATTCGATGAAACCGGTGTTTCATGAAAGCTAATATCCATATAAACAAGTTTCATGAAGACATCGTATCGTAATTCGGCCAGTAACTGGGTCAAAGAAGCATAATACGCTAAATGGTCCGAATGCTATGAGTTAAATAGCCTTGTGAATGTGCCAAGTGGATAACCAAGTGCCTGAGCTCTTTTAAGAAGCGTCCAGTGAAGCTAATCAAGCATCTACTCAGAATACAGACCATTTTAATGGGTGGAGAAGTAATTTTGAATCGAAGTATTAAGATATTCAAAGACCAATTTTGACCAGAAAATGAGGTACCTTTTTCAATAAAGTTCTGAAGCATCAAGTACTGTAATAGAAGAAGACAAAACCTTCAGCAACTCCAATAGACGAAAGCGAAAAAAAGCGGGAATAAAGGCAAAATTACAAAAGCAGCAACAGCAAAAAGACTGAAGATTGAAGTCAACCGTCTGCTGCCCATAATCAAGGGTCCGAAACATCGTATTTTGAGGTACGCTCGTCCTCATGAAGTGATCTTTGTTTTTTTAGAAAGATATGAGAAACACCTACTTGTTTCCTAAAGAAGCCGAGATCTGCATCAATCTCTATCGGAGTGAAATTCCTTCTTCAAGCTTAAGATGTGATAGTGTTCGTGTCAATCAGAACATGCAACCGTCTGCGGACATGTTCAGGAGCTTTGGGTGTTCAAAATTTTCGATCTCGGTATCGTTGGAAGGCATAATGAAATATCTGCAGCTCTCGTGAAGAGGTCAAGAGCGAAATCGATCTCTATGTCTGTCAAAATGCATCCGTAAGTTGGTGACGTGATGTCGTTCTAGGCTATTATACCTTTGTAGTGTCTGATGGCCATATAATTAGCTGATCATTTTCGGATTGGATGAAACCGGTGTCTCATTAAAGCTAATATCCATACAAACAAGTTTCATGAAGACATCGTATCGTAATTCGGCCAGTAACAGGGTCAAAGAAGCATAATACGCTAAATGGTCAGAATGCTATGAGTTAAATAGCCTTGTGAATGTGCCAAGTGGATAACCAAGCCCCTTAGCTCTTTTAAGTTGCGTCCAGTGAAGCTAATCAAGCATCTACTCAGAATACAGACCATTTTAATGGGTGGAGAAGTAATTTTGAATCGAAGTATTAAGATATTCAAAGACCAATTTTGACCAGAAAATGAGGTACCTTTTTCAATAAAGTTCTGAAGCATCAAGTACTGTAATAGAAGAAGACAAAACCTTCAGCAACTCCATTAGACGAAAGCAGGAATAAAGGCAAAATTACAAAAGCAGCAACAGCAAAAAGACTGAATATTGAAGTCAACCGTCTGCTGCCCATAAGCAAGGGTCCGAAACGTCGTATTTTGAGGTACGCTCGTTCTAATGAAGTGATCTTGGTTTTTTTAGATAGATAATAGAAATACCTACTTGTTTCCTAAAGAAGCCGAGATCTGCATCAATCTCTATCGAAGTGAAATTCCTTCTTCGAGCTTAAGATGTGATACTGTTCGTGACAATCAGAACATGCAACCGTCTGCTGACATGTTCTGGAGCTTTGGGTGTTCAAAATTATCGATCTCGGTATCGTTGGAAGGCTCAAAGAAATATCTGCAAATCTCGTGAAGAGGTCAAGAGCGAAATGGATCTCTATCTTTGTCAAAATTCATCCGTCAGTTGGTGACGTGATGTCGTTCCAGACTGTTATACCTTTCTAGTGTCTGATGGGCATATATTGAGCTGATCATTTTCGAATTGGATGAAACCGGTGTCTCATTAAAGCTAATATCCATATAAACAAGTTTCATGAAGACATCGTATCGTAATTCGGCCAGTAACTGGGTCAAAGAAGCATAATACGCTAAATGGTCCGAATGCTATGAGTTAAATAGCCTTGTGAATGTGCCAAGTGGATAACCAAGTGCCTGAGCTCTTTTAAGAAGCGTCCAGTGAAGCTAATCAAGCATCTACTCAGAATACATACCATTATGATGGGTGGAGAAGTAAATTTGAATCGAAGTATTAAGATATTCAAAGACCAAGCTTGACCAGAAAATGAGGTACCTTTTTCAAGAAAGTTCTGAAGCATCAAGTACTGTAATAGAAGAAGACAAAACCTTCAGCAACTCCAATAGACGAAAGAGAAAAAAAGCGTGAATAAAGGCAAAAGTACAAAAGCAGCAACAACAAAAAGACTGAAGATTGAAGTCAATCGTCAGTTGCCGATAATCAAGGGTCCGAAACGTCGTATTTTGAGGTACGCTCGTCCTAATGAAGTGATCTTGGTTTTGTTAGAAATATAATAGAAATACCTACATGTTTCCTGAAGAAGCCGAGATCTGTATCAATCTCTATCGGCGTGAAATTCCTTCTTCAACCTTGAGATGTGATACTGTTCGTGACAATCAGAACATGCAACCGTCTGTTGACAATTTCTGGAGCTTTGAGTGTTCAAAATTATCGATCTCTGTATCGTTGGAAGGCTCAAAGAAATATCTGCAACTCTCGTGAAGAGGTCAAAAGCGAAATCAATCTCTATCTTTGTCAAAATGCAACCGTAAGTTGGTGACGTGATGTCGTTCCAGACTGTTATACCTTTCTAGTGTCTGATGGCCACATATTGAGCCGATCGTTTTCGAATTGGATGAAACCAGTGTCTCATTAAAGGTAATATCCATATAAACAAGTTTCATGAAGACATCGTATCGTAATTCGGCCAGTAATTGGGTCAAAGAAGCATAATACGCTAAATGGTCAGAATGCTATGAGTTAAATTGCCTTGTGAATGTGCCAAGTTGATAACCAAGCCCCTTAGCTCTTTTAAGATGCGTCCAGTGAAGCTAATCAAGCGTCTACTCAGAATACAGACCATTTAAATGGGTGGAGAAGTAATTTTGAATCGAAGTATTAAGATATTCAAAGACCAAGCTTGACCAGAAAATGAGGTACCATTTCCAATAAAGTTCTGAAGCATCAAGTACTGTAATAGAAGAACGCAAAACCTTCAGCAACTCCAATAGACGAAAGCGAAAAAAAGCGTAAATAAAGGCAAAATTACAAAAGCAGCAACAGCAAAAAGACTGAATATTGAAGTCAACCGTCTGCTGCCCATAATCAAGGGTCCGAAACGTCGTATTTTGAGGTACCCTCGTCCTAATGAAGTGATCTTGGATTTTTTAGATAGATAATAGAAATACCTACTTGTTTCCTAAAGAAGCCGAGATCTGTATCAATCTCTATCGAAGTGAAATTCCTTCTTCGAGCTTAAGATGTGATACTGTTCGTCACAATCAGAACATGCAACCGTCTGCTGACATGTTCTGGAGCTTTGGGTGTTCAAAATTATCGATCTCGGTATCGTTGGAAGGCTTAAAGAAATATCTGCAACTATCGTGAAGAGGTCAAGAGCGAAATGGATATCTATCTTTGTCAAAATTCATCCGTAAGTTGGTTACGTGATGTCGTTCCAGACTGTTATACCTTTCTAGTGTCTGATGGCCATATATTGAGCTGATCGTTTTCGAATTGGATGAAACCGGTGTTTCATTAAAGCTAATATCCATATAAACAAGTTTCATGAAGACATCGTATCGTAATTCGGCCAGTAATTGGGTCAAAGAAGCATAATACGCTAAATGGTCAGAATGCTATGAGTTAAATTGCCTTGTGAATGTGCCAAGTTGATAACCAAGCCCCTTAGCTCTTTTAAGATGCATCCAGTGAAGCTAATCAAGCGTCTACTAAGAATACAGACCATTTTAATGGGTGGAGAAGTAATTTTGAATCGAAGTATTAAGATATTCAAATACCAAGCTTGACCAGAAAATGAGGTACCTTTTCCAATAAAGTTCTGAAGCATCAAGTACTGTAATAGAAGAAGGCAAAACCTTCAGCAACTCCAACAGACGAAAGCGAAAAAAAGCGTAAATAAAGGCAAAATTACAAAAGCAGCAACAGCAAAAAGACTGAATATTGAAGTCAACCGTCTGCTGCCCATAATCAAGGGTCCGAAACGTCGTATTTTGAGGTACCCTCGTCCTAATGAAGTGATCTTGGATTTTTTAGATAGATAATAGAAATACCTACTTGTTTCCTAAAGAAGCCGAGATCTGTATCAATCTCTATCGGAGTGAAATTCCTTCTTCAAGCTTAAGTTGTGATAATGTTCGTGTCAATCAGAACATGCAACCGTCTGCGGACATGTTCAGGTGCTTTGGGTGTTCAAAATTTTCGATCTCGGTATCGTTGGAAGGCATAATGAAATATCTGCAACTCTCGTGAAGAGGTCAAGAGCGAAATCGATCTCTATGTCTGTCAAAATGCATCCGTAAGTTGGTGACGTGATGTCGTTCTAGACTATTATACCTTTGTAGTGTCTGACGGCCATATAATTAGCTGATCATTTTCGAATTGGATGAAACCGGTGTCTCATTGAAGCTAATATCCATACAAACAAGTTTCATGAAGACATCGTATCGTAATTCGGCCAGTAATAGGGTCAAAGAAGCATAATACGCTAAATGGTCAGAATGCTATGAGTTAAATAGCCTTGTGAATGTGCCAAGTGGATAACCAAGCCCCTTAGCTCTTTTAAGATGCGTCCAGTGAAGCTAATCAAGCATCTACTCAGAATACAGACCATTTTAATGGGTGGAGAAGTAATTTTGAATCGAAGTATTAAGATATTCAAATACCAAGCTTGACCAGAAAATGAGGTACCTTTTCCAATAAAGTTCTGAAGCATCAAGTACTGTAATAGAAGAAGGCAAAACCTTCAGCAACTCCACTAGACGAAAGCGAAAAAAAGCGTAAATAAAGGCAAAATTACAAAAGCAACAACAGCAAAAAGACTGAATATTGAAGTCAACCGTCTGCGGCCCATAAGCAAGGGTTCGAAACGTCGTATTTTGAGGTACGCTCGTTCTAATGAAGTGATCTTGGTTTTGTTAGATAGATAATAGAAATACCTACTTGTTTCCTAAAGAAGCCGAGATCTTTATCAATCTCTATCGAAGTGAAATTCCTTCTTCGAGCTTAAGATGTGATACTGTTCGTGACAATCAGAACATGCAACTGTCTGCTGACATGTTCTGGAGCTTTGGGTGTTCAAAATTATCAATCTCGGTATCGTTGGAAGGCTCAAAGAAATATCTGCAACTCTCGTGAAGAGGTCAGGAGCGAAATGGATCTCTATATTTGTCAAAATTCATCCGTAAGTTGGTGACGTGATGTCGTTCCAGTCTGTTATACCTTTCTAGTGTCTGATGGCCATATATTGAGCTGATCATTTTCGAATTGCATGAAACCGGTGTCTCATTAAAGCTAATATCCATATAAACAAGTTTCATGAAGACATCGTATCGTAATTCGGCCAGTAACTGGGTCAAAGAAGCATAATACGCTAAATGGTCCGAATGCTATGAGTTAAATAGCCTTGTGAATGTGCCAAGTGGATAAGCAAGTGCCTGAGCTCTTTTAAGAAGCGTCCAGTGAAGCTAATCAAGCATCTACTCAGAATACAGACCATTATGATGGGTGGAGAAGTAAATTTGAATCGAAGTATTAAGATATTCAAAGACCAAGCATGACCAGAAAATGAGGTACCTTTTTCAAGAAAGTTCTGAAGCATCAAGTACTGTAATAGACGAAAGAGAAAAAAAGCGTGAATAAAGGCAAAAGTACAAAAGCAGCAACAACAAAAAGACTGAAGATTGAAGTCAATCGTCAGTTGCCGATAATCAAGGGTCCGAAACGTCGTATTTTGAGGTACGCTCGTCCTAATGAAGTGATCTTGGTTTTGTTAGAAATATAATAGAAATACCTACATGTTTCCTGAAGAAGCCGAGATCAGTATCAATCTCTATCGGCGTGAAATTCCTTCTTCAACCTTGAGATGTGATACTGTCCGTGACAATCAGAACATGCAACCGTCTGCTGACAATTTCTGGAGCTTTGAGTGTTCAAAATTATCGATCTCTGTATCGTTGGAAGGCTCAAAGAAATATCTGCAACTCTCGTGAAGAGGTCAAAAGCGAAATCAATCTCTATCTTTGTCAAAATGCAACCGTAAGTTGGTGACGTGATGTCGTTCCAGACTGTTATACCTTTCTAGTGTCTGATGGCCACATATTGAGCCGATCGTTTTCGAATTGGATGAAACCAGTGTCTCATTAAAGCTAATATCCATATAAACAAGTTTCATGAAGACATCGTATCGTAATTCGGCAAGTAACAGGGTCAAAGAAGCATAATACGCTAAATGGACAGAATGCTATGAGTTAAATAGCCTTGTGAATGTGCCAAGTTGATAACCAAGCCCCTTAGCTCTTTTAAGATGCATCCAGTGAAGCTAATCAAGCGTCTGCTCAGAATACAGACCATTTTAATGGGTGGAGAAGTAATTTTGAATCGAAGTATTAAGATATTCAAAGACCAATCTTGACCAGAAAATGAGGTACCTTTTTCAATAAAGTTCTGAAGCATCAAGTACTGTAATAGAAGAAGACAAAACCTTCAGCAACTCCAATAGACGAAAGCGAAAAAAAAGCGGGAATAAAGGCAAAATTACAAAAGCAGCAACAGCAAAAAGACTGAAGATTGAAGTCAACCGTCTGCTGCCCATAATCAAGGGTCCGAAACGTCGTATTTTGAGGTACGCTCATCGTCATGAAGTGATCTTTGTTTTTTTTAGAAAGATATGAGAAACACCTACTCGTTTCCTAAAGAAGCCGAGATCTGTATCATTCTCTATCGGAGTGAAATTCCTTCTTCAAGCTTAAGATGTGATACTGTTCGTGTCAATCAGAACATGCAACCGTCTGCTGACATGTTCAGGAGCTTTGGGTGTTCAAAATTTTTGATCTCGGTATTGTTGGAAGGCATAATGAAATATCTGCAACTCTCATGAAGAGGTCAAGAGCGAAATCGATCTCTATCTCTGTCAAAATGCATCCGTAAGTTGGTGACGTGATGTTGTTCTAGACTATTATACCTTTGTAGTGTCTGATGGCCATATATTGAGATGATCATTTTCGAATTGGATGAATCCGGTGTCTCATTAAAGCTAATATCCATATAAACAAGTTTCATGAAGACATCGTATCGTAATTCGGCCAGTAACTGGGTCAAAGAAGCATAATACGCTAAATGGTCCGAATGCTATGAGTTAAATAGCCTTGTGAATGTGCCAAGTGGATAACCAAGTGCCTGAGCTCTTTTAAGAAGCGTCCAGTGAAGCTAATCAAGCATCTACTCAGAATACAGACCATTATGATGGGTGGAGACGTAAATTTGAATCGAAGTATTAAGATATTCAAAGACCAAGCTTGACCAGAAAATGAGGTACCATTTTCAATAAAGTTCTGAAGCATCAAGTACTGTAATAGAAGAAGGCAAAACCTTCAGCAACTCCAATAGACGAAAGAGAAAAAAAGCGTGAATAAAGGCAAAGTACAAAAGCAGCAACAACAAAAAGACTGAAGATTGAAGTCAATCGTCAGCTGCCGATAATCAAGGGTCCGAAACGTCGTATTTTGAGGTACGCTCGTCCTAATGAAGTGATCTTGGTTTTTTAGAAAGATAATAGAAATACCTACATGTTTCCTGAAGAAGCCGAGATCTGTATCAATCTCTATCGGCGTGAAATTCCTTCTTCAAGCTTGAGATGTGATACTGTTCGTGACAATCAGAACATGCAACCGTCTGCTGACAATTTCTGGAGCTTTGGGTGTTCAAAATTATCGATCTCTGTATCGTTGGAAGGCTCAAAGAAATATCTGCAACTCTCGTGAAGAGGTCAAGAGCGAAATCGATCTCTATCTTTGTCAAAATTCATCCGTAAGTTGGTGACGTGATGTCGTTCCAGACAGTTATACCTTTCTAGTGTCTGATGGCCACATATTGAGCTGATCGTTTTCGAATTGGATGAAACCGGTGTTTCATTAAAGCTAATATCCATATAAACAAGTTTCATGAAGACATCGTATCGTAATTCGGCCAGTTACAGGGTCAAAGAAGCATAATACGCTAAATGGTCAGAATGCTATGAGTTAAATAGCCTTGTGAATGTGCCAAGTTGATAACCAAGCCCCTTAGCTCTTTTAAGATGCATCCAGTGAAGCTAATCAAGCGTCTACTCAGAATACAGACCATTTTAATGGGTGGAGAAGTAATTTTGAATCGAAGTATTAAGATATTCAAAGACCAATCTTGACCAGAAAATGAGGTACCTTTTTCAATAAAGTTCTGAAGCATCAAGTACTGTAATAGAAGAAGACAAAACCTTCAGCAACTCCAATAGACGAAAGCGAAAAAAAGCGGGAATAAAGGCAAAATTACAAAAGCAGCAACAGCAAAAAGACTGAAGATTGAAGTCAACCGTCTGCTGCCCATAATCAAGGGTCCGAAACGTCGTATTTTGAGGTACGCTCGTCCTCATGAAGTGATCTTTGTTTTTTTAGAAAGATATGAGAAACACCAACTTGTTTCCTAAAGAAGCCGAGATCTGTATCAATCTCTATCGGAGTGAAATTCCTTCTTCAAGCTTAAGATGTGATACTGTTCATGGCAATCAGAACATGCAACCGTCTGCTGACATGTTCAGGAGCTTTGGGTGTTCAAAATTTTCGATCTCGGTATCGTTGGAAGGCATAATGAAATATCTGCAATTCTCGTGAAGAGGTCAAGAGCGAAATCTATCTCTATCTCTGTCAAAATGCATCCGCAAGTTGGTGACGTGATGTTGTTCTAGACTATTATACCTTAGTAGTGTCTGATGGCCATATATTTAGCTGATCATTTTCGAATTCGATGAAACCGGTGTCTCATTAAAGCTAATATCCTTATAAACAAGTTTCATGAAGACATCGTATCGTAATTCGGCCAGTAACAGGGTCAAAGAAGCATAATACGCTAAATGGTCAGAATGCTATGAGTTAAATAGCCTTGTGAATGTGCCAAGTTGATAACCAAGCCCCTTAGCTCTTTTAAGATGCATCCATTGAAGCTAATCAAGCGTCTGCTCAGAATACAGACCATTTTAATGGGTGGAGAAGTAATTTTGAATCAAAGTATTAAGATATTCAAAGACCAATCTTGACAAGAAAATGAGGTACCTTTTCAATAAAGTTCTGAAGCATCAAGTACTGTAATAGAAGAAGACAAAACCTTCAGCAACTCCAACAGACGAAAGCGAAAAAAAGCGGGAATAAAGGCAAAGTTACAAAAGCAGCAACAGCAAAAAGACTGAAGATTGAAGTCAACCGTCTGCTGCCCATAATCAAGGGTCCGAAACGTCGTATTTTGAGGTACGCTCATCGTCATGAAGTGATCTTTGTTTTTCTAGAAAGATATGAGAAACACCTACTTGTTTCCTAAAGAAGCTGAGATCTGTATCAATCTCTATCGGAGTGAAATTCCTTCTTCAAGCTTAAGATGTGATACTGTTCATGGCAATCAGAACATGCAACCGTCTGCTGACATGTTCAGGAGCTTTGGGTGTTCAAAATTTTCGATCTCGGTATCGTTGGAAGGCATAATGAAATATCTGCAACTCTCGTGAAGAGGTCAAGAGCGAAATCGATCTCTATCTTTGTCAAAATGCATCCGTAAGTTGGTGACGTGATGTCGTTCCAGACTGTTATACCTTTCTAGTGTCTGATGGCCATATATTGAGCTGATCGTTTTCGAATTGGATGAAACCGGTGTCTCATTAAAGCTAATATCCATATAAACAAGTTTCATGAAGACATCGTATCGTAATTCGGCCAGTAACTGGGTCAAAGAAGCATAATACGCTAAATGGTCAGAATGCTATGAGTTAAATAGCCTTGTGAATGTGCCAAGTGGATAACCAAGTGCCTTAGCTCTTTTAAGAAGCGTCCAGTGAAGCTAATCAAGCATCTACTCAGAATACAGACCATTATGATGGGTGGAGAAGTAATTTGAATCGAAGTATTAAGATATTCAAAGACCAATCTTGACCAGAAAATGAGGTACCTTTTTCAAGAAAGTTCTGAAGCATCAAGTACTGTAATAGACGAAAGAGAAAAAAAGCGTGAATAAAGGCAAAATTACAAAAGCAGCAACAGCAAAAAGACTGAAGATTGAAGTCAATCGTCTGCTGCCGATAATCAAGGGTCCGAAACGTCGTATTTTGAGGTACGCTCGTCCTAATGAAGTGATCTTGGTTTTGTTAGAAATATAATAGAAATACCTACATGTTTCCTGAAGAAGCCGAGATCTGTATCAATCTCTATCGGAGTGAAATTCCTTCTTCAAGCTTGAGATGTGATACTGTTCGTGACAATCAGAACATGCAACCGTCTGCTGACAATTTCTGGAGCTTTGGGTGTTCAAAATTATCGATCTCGGTATCGTTGGAAGGCTCAAAGAAATATCTGCAACTCTCGTGAAGAGGTCAAGAGCGAAATCGATCTCTATCTTTGTCAAAATGCATCCGTAAGTTGGTGACGTGATGTCGTTCCAGACTGTTATACCTTTGTAGTGTCTGATGGCCATATATTGAGATGATCGTTTTCGAATTGGATGAAACCGGTGTCTCATTAAAGCTAATATCCATATAAACAAGTTTCATGAAGACATCGTATCGTAATTCGGCAAGTAACAGGGTCAAAGAAGCATAATACGCTAAATGGTCAGAATGCTATGAGTTAAATAGCCTTGTGAATGTGCCAAGTTGATAACCAAGCCCCTTAGCTCTTTTAAGAAGCGTCCAGTGAAGCTAATCAAGCGTCTACTCAGAATACAGACCATTTAATGGGTGGAGAAGTAATTTTGAATCGAAGTATTAAGATATTCAAAGACCAAGCTTGACCAGAAAATGAGGTACCTTTTTCAATAAAGTTCTGAAGCATCAAGTACTGTAATAGAAGAAGACAAAACCTTCAGCAACTCCAATAGACGAAAGAAAAAAAAGCGTGAATAAAGGCAAAATTACAAAAGCAGCAACAACAAAAAGACTGAAGATTGAAGTCAACCGTCTGCTGCCGATAATCAAGGGTCCGAAACGTCGTATTTTGAGGTACGCTCGTCCTAATGAAGTGATCTTGGTTTTTTTTAGAATGATAATAGAAATACCTACATGTTTCCTGAAGAAGCCGAGATCTGTATCAATCTCTATCGGAGTGAAATTCCTTCTTCAAGCTTGAGATGTGATACTGTTCGTGACAATCAGAACATGCAACCGTCTGCTGACAATTTCTGGAGCTTTGGGTGTTCAAAATTTTCGATCTCGGTATCGTTGGAAGGCATAAAGAAATATCTGCAACTCTCGTGAAGAGGTCAAGAGCGAAATCGATCTCTATCTTTGTCAAAATGCATCCGTAAGTTGGTGACGTGATGTCGTTCCAGACTGTTATACCTTTGTAGTGTCTGATGGCCATATATTGAGATGATCGTTTCGAATTGGATGAAACCGGTGTCTCATTAAAGCTAATATCCATATAAACAAGTTTCATGAAGACATCGTATCGTAATTCGGCCAGTAACTGGGTCAAAGAAGCATAATACGCTAAATGGTCAGAATGCTATGAGTTAAATAGCCTTGTGAATGTGCCAAGTGGATAACCAAGCCCCTTAGCTCTTTTAAGAAGCGTCTAGTGAAGCTAATCAAGCGTCTACTCAGAATACAGACCATTATGATGGGTGGAGAAGTAAATTTGAATCGAAGTATTAAGATATTCAAAGACCAAGCTTGACCAGAAAATGAGGTACCTTTTTCAATAAAGTTCTGAAGCATCAAGTACTGTAATAGAAGAAGACAAAACCTTCAGCAACTCCAATAGACGAAAGCGAAAAAAAGCGTGAATAAAGGCAAAATTACAAAAGCAGCAACAGCAAAAATGACTGAAGATTGAAGTCAACCGTCTGCTGCCGATAATCAAGGGTCCGAAACGTCGTATTTTGAGGTACGCTCATCCTAATGAAGTGATCTTGGTTTTGTTAGAAAGATATGAGAAATACCTACATGTTTCCTAAAGAAGCCGAGATCTGTATCAATCTCTATCGGAGTGAAATTCCTTCTTCAAGCTTGAGATGTGATACTGTTCATGACAATCAGAACATGCAACCGTCTGCTGACAATTTCTGGAGCTTTGAGTGTTCAAAATTATCGATCTCTGTATCGTTGGAAGGCTCAAAGAAATATCTGCAACTCTCGTGAAGAGGTCAAGAGCGAAATCGATCTCTATCTTTGTCAAAATGCAACCGTAAGTTGGTGACGTGATGTCGTTCCAGATTATTATACCTTTGTAGTGTCTGATGGCCATATATTGAGCTGATCGTTTTCGAATTGGATGAAACCGGTGTCTCATTAAAGCTAATATCCATATAAACAAGTTTCATGAAGACATCGTATCGTAATTCGGCAAGTAACAGGGTCAAAGAAGCATAATACGCTAAATGGACCGAATGCTATGAGTTAAATAGCCTTGTGAATGTGCCAAGTGGATAACCAAGCCCCTTAGCTCTTTTAAGATGCCTCCAGTGAAGCTAATCAAGCGTCTACTCTGAATACAGACCATTTTAATGGGTGGAGAAGTAATTTTGAATCGAAGTATTAAGATATTCATAGACCAATGTTGACCAGAAAATGAGGTACCTTTTTCAATAAAGTTCTGAAGCATCAAGTACTGTAATAGAAGAAGACAAAACCTTCAGCAACTCCAATAGACGAAAGCGAAAAAAAGCGTGAATAAAGGCAAAATTACAAAAGCAGCAACAACAAAAAGACTGAATATTGAAGTCAACCGTCTGCTGCCCATAATCAAAGGTCCGAAACGTTGTATTTTGAGGTACGCTCGTCCTAATGAAGTGATCTTGGTTTTTTTAGAACGATAATAGAAATACCTACTTGTTTCCTAAAGAAGTCGAGATTTGTATCAATCTCTATCGGAGTGAAATTCCTTCTTCGAGCTTAAGATGTGATACTGTTCGTGACAATCAGAACATGCAACCGTCTGCTGACATGTTCTGGAGCTTTGGGTGTTCAAAATTATCGATCTCGGTATCATTGGAAGGCTCAAAGAAATATCTGCAACTCTCGTGAAGAGGCCAAGAGCGAAATGGATCTCTATATTTGTCAAAATTCATCCGTAAGTTGGTGACGTGATGTCATTCCAGACTGTTATACCTTTCTAATGTCTGATGGCCATATATTGAGCTCATCGTTTTGGAATTGGATGAAACCGGTGTTTCGTTAAAGCTAATATCCATATAAACAAGTTTCATGATGACATCGTATCGTAATTCGGCCAGTAGTAGGGTCAAAGCAGCATAATACGCTAAATGGTCTGAATGCTATGAGTTAAATACCGTTGTGAATGTGCCAAGTGGATAACGAAGTGCCTAAGCTCTTTCAAGAAGCGTCCGGTGAAGCTAATCAACCATATACTCAGAATACAGACCATTTTGTTGGGTGGAGAAGTAAATTTGAATCGAAGTATTAAGATATTCAAAGACCAAGCTTGACCAGAAAATGAGGTACCTTTTTCAAGAAAGTTCTGAAGCATCAAGTACTGTAATAGAAGAAGACAAAACCTTCAGCAACTCCAATAGATGAAAGAGAAAAAAAGCGTGAATAAAGGCAAAAGTACAAAAGCAGCAACAACAAAAAGACTGAAGATTGAAGTCAACCGTCTGCTGCCGTTAATCAAGGGTCCGAATCGTCGTATTTTGAGGTACCCTTATCCGAATGATGTGATCTTGATTTTGTTAGAAAGATAATAGAAATACCTACATGTTTCCAGAAGAAGCCGAGATCTGTATCAATCTCTATCGGAGTGAAATTCCTTCTTCAAGCTTGAGATGTGATACTGTTCGTGACAATCAGAGCATGCAACTGTCTGCTGATAATTTCTGGAGCTTTGGGTGTTCAAAAGTATCGATCTCTGTATCGTTGGAAGGCTCAAAGAAATATCTGCAACTCTCGTGAAGAGGTCAAGAGCGAAATCGATCTCTATCTTTGTCAAAATGCAACCGTAAGTTGGTGACGTGATGTCGTTCCAGACTGTTATACCTTTCTAGTGTCTGATGGCCACATATTGAGCTGATCGTTTTCGAATTGGATGAAACCAGTGTCTCATTAAAGCTAATATCCATATAAACAAGTTTCATGAAGACATCGTATCGTAATTCGGCAAGTAACAGGGTCAAAGAAGCATAATACGCTAAATGGTCAGAATGCTATGAGTTAAATAGCCTTGTGAATGTGCCAAGTTGATAACCAAGCCCCTTAGCTCTTTTAAGATGCATCCAGTGAAGCTAATCAAGCGTCTGCTCAGAATACAGACCATTTTAATGGGTGGAGAAGTAATTTTGAATCGAAGTATTAAGATATTCAAAGACCAATCTTGACCAGAAAATGAGGTACCTTTTTCAATAAAGTTCTGAAGCATCAAGTACTGTAATAGAAGAAGACAAAACCTTCAGCAACTCCAATAGACGAAAGCGAAAAAAAGCGGGAATAAAGGCAAAATTACAAAAGCAGCAACAGCAAAAAGACTGAAGATTGAAGTCAACCGTCTGCTGCCCATAATCAAGGGTCCGAAACGTCGTATTTTGAGGTACGCTCATCGTCATGAAGTGATCTTTGTTTTTTTAGAAAGATATGAGAAACACCTACTCGTTTCCTAAAGAAGCCGAGATCTGTATCATTCTCTATCGGAGTGAAATTCCTTCTTCAAGCTTAAGATGTGATACTGTTCGTGTCAATCAGAACATGCAACCGTCTGCTGACATGTTCAGGAGCTTTGGGTGTTCAAAATTTTTGATCTCGGTATCGTTGGAAGGCATAATGAAATATCTGCAACTCTCGTGAAGAGGTCAAGAGCGAAATCGATCTCTATCTCTGTCAAAATGCATCCGTAAGTTGGTGACGTGATGTTGTTCTAGACTATTATACCTTTGTAGTGTCTGATGGCCATATATTGAGATGATCATTTTCGAATTGGATGAATCCGGTGTCTCATTAAAGCTAATATCCATATAAACAAGTTTCATGAAGACATCGTATCGTAATTCGGCCAGTAACAGGGTCAAAGAAGCATAATACGCTAAATGGTCCGAATGCTATGAGTTAAATAGCCTTGTGAATGTGCCAAGTGGATAACCAAGTGCCTGAGCTCTTTTAAGAAGCGTCCAGTGAAGCTAATCAAGCATCTACTCAGAATACAGACCATTATGATGGGTGGAGAAGTAAATTTGAATCGAAGTATTAAGATATTCAAAGACCAAGCTTGACCAGAAAATGAGGTACGTTTTTCAAGAAAGTTCTGAAGCATCAAGTACTGTAATAGAAGAAGACAAAACCTTCAGCAACTCCAATAGACGAAAGAGAAAAAAAGCGTGAATAAAGGCAAAAGTACAAAAGCAGCAACAACAAAAAGACTGAAGATTGAAGTCAATCGTCAGTTGCCGATAATCAAGGGTCCGAAACGTCGTATTTTGAGGTACGCTCGTCCTAAAGAAGTGATCTTGGTTTTGTTAGAAATATAATAGAAATACCTACATGTTTCCTGAAGAAGCCGAGATCTGTATCAATCTCTATCGGCGTTAAATTCCTTCTTCAACCTTGAGATGTGATACTGTTCGTGACAATCAGAACATGCAACCGTCTGCTGACAATTTCTGGAGCTTTGAGTGTTCAAAATTATCGATCTCTGTATCGTTGGAAGGCTCAAAGAAATATCAGCAACTCTCGTGAAGAGGTCAAGAGCGAAATCGATCTCTATCTTTGTCAAAATGCAACCGTAAGTTGGTGACGTGATGTCGTTCCAGACTGTTATACCTTTCTAGTGTCTGATGGCCACATATTGAGCTGATCGTGTTCGAATTGGATGAAACCGGTGTTCATTAAAGCTAATATCCATATAAACAAGTTTCATGAAGACATCGTATCGTAATTCGGCCAATAACTGGGTCAAAGAAGCATAATACGCTAAATGGTCAGAATGCTATGAGTTAAATAGCCTTGTGAATGTGCCAAGTTGATAACCAAGCCCCTTAGCTCTTTTAAGATGCATCCATTGAAGCTAATCAAGCGTCTGCTCAGAATACAGACCATTTTAATGGGTGGAGAAGTAATTTTGAATCAAAGTATTAAGATATTCAAAGACCAATCTTGACCAGAAAATGAGGTACCTTTTTCAATAAAGTTCTGAAGCATCAAGTACTGTAATAGAAGAAGACAAAACCTTCAGCAACTCCAATAGACGAAAGCGAAAAAAAGCGGGAATAAAGGCAAAATTACAAAAGCAGCAACAGCAAAAAGACTGAAGATTGAAGTCAACCGTCTGCTGCCCATAATCAAGGGTCCGAAACGTCGTATTTTGAGGTACGCTCATCGTCATGAAGTGATCTTTGTTTTTCTAGAAAGATATGAGAAACACCTACTTGTTTCCTAAAGAAGCCGAGATCTGTATCAATCTCTATCGGAGTGAAATTCCTTCTTCAAGCTTGAGATGTGATACTGTTCATGACAATCAGAACATGCAACCGTCTGCTGACAATTTCTGGAGCTTTGGGTGTTCAAAATTATCGATCTCGGTATCGTTGGAAGGCTCAAAGAAATATCTGCAACTCTCGTGAAGAGGTCAAGAGCGAAATCGATCTCTATCTTTGTCAAAATGCATCCGTAAGTTGGTGACGTGATGTCGTTCCAGACTATTATACCTTTGTAGTGTCTGATGGCCATATATTGAGCTGATCGTTTTCGAATTGGATGAAACCGGTGTCTCATTAAAGCTAATATCCATATAAACAAGTTTCATGAAGACATCGTATCGTAATTCGGCCAGTAACAGGGTCAAAGAAGCATAATACGCTAAATGGTCCGAATGCTATGAGTTAAATAGCCTTGTGAATGTGCCAAGTGGATAACCAAGCCCCTTAGCTCTTTTAAGAAGCGTCCAGTGAAGCTAATCAAGCGTCTACTCAGAATACAGACCATTTTGATGGGTGGAGAAGTAATTTGAATCGAAGTATTAAGATATTCAAAGACCAAGTTGACCAGAAAATGAGGTACCTTTTTCAATAAAGTTCTGAAGCATCAAGTACTGTAATAGAAGAAGACAAAACCTTCAGCAACTCCAATAGACGAAAGCGAAAAAAAGCGTGAATAAAGGCAAAAGTACAAAAGCAGCAACAACAAAAAGACTGAAGATTGAAGTCAACCGTCTGCTGCCGATAATCAAAGGTCCGAAACGTCGTATTTTGAGGTACGCTCGTCCTAATGAAGTGATCTTGGTTTTTTAGAACTATAATAGAAATACCTACATGTTTCCTGAAGAAGCCGGGATCTGTATCAATCTCTATCGGAGTGAAATTCCTTCTTCAAGCTTGAGATGTGATACTGTTCGTGACAATCAGAACATGCAACCGTCTGCTGACAATTTCTGGAGCTTTGGGTGTTCAAAATTATCGATCTCGGTATCGTTGGAAGGCTCAAAGAAATATCTGCAACTCTCGTGAAGAGGTCAAGAGCGAAATCGATCTCTATCTTTGTCAAAATGCATCCGTAAGTTGGTGACGTGATGTCATTCCAGACTGTTATACCTTTCTAGTGTCTGATGGCCATATATTGAGCTGATCGTTCTCGAATTGGATGAAACCGGTGTTTCATTAAAGCTAATATCCATATAAACAAGTTTCATGAAGACATCGTATCGTAATTCGGCCAGTAACTGGGTCAAAGAAGCATAATACGCTAAATGGTCAGAATGCTATGAGTTAAATAGCCTTGTGAATGTGCCAAGTGGATAACCAAGTGCCTTAGCTCTTTTAAGAAGCGTCCAGTGAAGCTAATCAAGCTTCTACTCAGAATACAGACCATTTTAATGGGTGGAGAAGTAATTTTGAATCGAAGTATTAAGATATTCAAAGACCAAGCTTGACCAGAAAATGAGGTACCTTTTTCAATAAAGTTCTGAAGCATCAAGTACTGTAATAGAAGAAGACAAAACCTTCAGCAACTCCAACAGACGAAAGCGAAAAAAAGCGTGAATAAAGGCAAAATTACAAAAGCAGCAACAGCAAAAAGACTGAAGATTGAAGTCAACCGTCTGCTGCCCATAATCAAGGGTCCGAAACATCGTATTTTGAGGTACGCTCATCGTCATGAAGTGATCTTTGTTTTTCTAGAAAGATATGAGAAACACCTACTTGTTTCCTAAAGAAGCCGAGATCTGTATCAATCTCTATCGGAGTGAAATTCCTTCTTCAAGCTTGAGATGTGATACTGTTCATGACAATCAGAACATGCAACCGTCTGCTGACAATTTCTGGAGCTTTGGGTGTTCAAAATTATCGATCTCGGTATCGTTGGAAGGCTCAAAGAAATATCTGCAACTCTCGTGAAGAGGTCAAGAGCGAAATGGATCTCTATCTTTGTCAAAATTCATCTGTAAGTTGGTGACGTGATGTTATTCCAGAAAGTTATACCTTTCTAGTGTCTGATGGCCATATATTGAGCTGATCGTTCTCGAATTGGATGAAACCGGTGTTTCATTAAAGCTAATATCCATATAAACAAGTTTCATGAAGACATCGTATCGTAATTCGGCCAGTAACAGGGTCAAAGAAGCATAATACGCTTAATGGTCAGAATGCTATGAGTTAAATTGCCTTGTGAATGTGCCAAGTGGATAACCAAGTGCCTTAGCTCTTTTAAGAAGCGTCCAGTGAAGCTAATCAAGCATCTACTCAGAATACAGACCATTTGATGGGTGGAGAAGTAATTTTGAATCGAAGTATTAAGATATTCAAAGACCAAGCTTGACCAGAAAATGAGGTACCCTTTTCAAGAAAGTTCTGAAGCATCAAGTACTGTAATAGAAGAAGACAAAACCTTCAGCAACTCCAATAGACGAAAGAGAAAAAAAGCGTGAATAAAGGCAAAAGTACAAAAGCAACAACAACAAAAAGACTGAAGATTGAAGTCAAGCGTCTGCTGCCGATAATCAAGGGTCCGAAACGTCGTATTTTGAGGTACGCTCGTCCTAATGAAGTGATCTTGGTTTTTTTAGAAAGATAATAGAAATACCTACATGTTTCCTGAAGAAGCCGAGATCTGTATCAATCTCTATCGGAGTGAAATTCCTTCTTCAAGCTTGAGATGTGATACTGTTCGTGACAATCAGAACATGCAACCGTCTGCTGACAATTTCTGGAGCTTTGAGGCTTTCAAAATTATCGATCTCTGTATCGTTGGAAGGCTCAAAGAAATATCTGCAACTCTCGTGAAGAGGTCAAAAGCGAAATCGATCTCTATCTTTGTCAAAATGCATCCGTAAGTTGGTGACGTGATGTCGTTCCAGACTGTTATACCTTTGTAGTGTCTGATGGCCATATATTGAGCTGATCGTGTTCGAATTGGATGAAACCGGTGTTCATTAAAGCTAATATCCATATAAACAAGTTTCATGAAGACATCGTATCGTAATTCGGCCAGTAACAGGGTCAAAGAAGCATAATACGCTAAATGGTCAGAATGCTATGAGTTAAATAGCCTTGTGAATGTGCCAAGTGGATAACCAAGCGCCTTAGCTCTTTTAAGATGCGTCCAGTGAAGCTAATCAAGCGTCTACTCAGAATACAGACCATTTTAATGGGTGGAGAAGTAATTTTGAATCGAAGTATTAAGATATTCAAAGACCAATCTTGACCAGAAAATGAGGTACCTTTTTCAATAAAGTTCTGAAGCATCAAGTACTGTAATAGAAGAAGACAAAACCTTCAGCAACTCCAATAGACGAAAGCGAAAAAAAGCGTGAATAAAGGCAAAATTACAAAAGCAGCAACAGCAAAAAGACTGAAGATTGAAGTCAACCGTCTGCTGCCCATAATCAAAGGTCCGAAACGTCGTATTTTGAGATACGCTCGTGCTAATGATGTGATCTTCATTTTTTTTTAGAAAGATAATAGAAATACCTACTTGTTTCCTAAAGAAGCCGAGATCTGTATCAATCTCTATCGGAGTGAAATTCCTTCTTCAAGCTTGAGATGTGATACTGTTCGTGACAATCAGAACATGCAACCGTCTGCTGACAATTTCTGGAGCTTTGGGTGTTCAAAATTATCGATCTCGGTATCGTTGGAAGGCTCAAAGAAATATCTGCAACTCTCGTGAAGAGGTCAAGAGCGAAATCGATCTCTATCTTTGTCAAAATGCATCCGTAAGTTGGTGACGTGATGTCGTTCCAGACTGTTATACCTTTGTAGTGTCTGATGGCCATATATTGAGCTGATCGTTTTCGAATTGGATGAAACCGGTGTCTCATTAAAGCTAATATCCATATAAACAAGTTTCATGAAGACATCGTATCGTAATTCGGCCAGTAACAGGGTCAAAGAAGCATAATACGCTAAATGGTCCGAATGCTATGAGTTAAATAGCCTTGTGAATGTGCCAAGTGGATAACTAAGTGCCTAAGCTCTTTGAAGAAGCGTGCAGTGAAGCTAATCAAGCATCTACTCAGAATACACACCATTATGTTGGGTGGAGAAGTAAATTTGAATCGAAGTATTAAGATATTGAAAGACCAAGCTTGACCAGAAAATGAGGTACATTTTTCAAGAAAGTTCTGAAGCATCAAGTACTGTAATAGAAGAAGACAAAACCTTCAGCAACTCCAATAGACAAAAGCGAAAAAAAGCGTGAATAAAGGCAAAGGTGCAAAAGCAGCAACAGCAAAAAGACTGAAGATTGAAGTCAAGCGTCTGCTGCCGATAATCAAGCGTCTGAAACGTCGTATTTTGAGGTACGCTCGTCCTAATGAAGTGATCTTGGTTTTGTTAGAAAGATAATAGAAATACCTACATGTTTCCTGAAGAAGCCGGGATCTGTATCAATCTCTATCGGAGTGAAATTCCTTCTTCAAGCTTGAGATGTGATACTGTTCATGACAATCAGAACATGCAACCGTCTGCTGACAATTTCTGGAGCTTTGAGTGTTCAAAATTATCGATCTCTGTATCGTTGGAAGGCTCAAAGAAATATCAGCAATTCTCGTGAAGAGGTGAAGAGCGAAATCGATCTCTATCTTTGTCAACATGCATCCGTAAGTTGGTGACGTGATGTCGTTCCAGACTGTTATACCTTTGTAGTGTCTGATGGCCATATACTGAGCTGATCGTTTTCGAATTGGATGAAACCGGTGTCTCATTAAAGCTAATATCCATATAAACAAGTTTCATGAAGACATCGTATCGTAATTCGGCCAGTAACAGGGTGAAAGAAGCATAATACGCTTAATGGTCAGAATGCTATGAGTTAAATTGCCTTGTGAATGTGCCAAGTGGATAACCAAGCGCCTTAGCTCTTTTAAGATGCGTCCTGTGAAGCTAATCAAGAGCCTACTCAGAATACAGACCTTTTTAATGGGTGGAGAAGTAATTTTGAATCGAAGTATTAAGATATTCAAAGACCAATCTTGACCAGAAAATGAGGTACCTTTTTCCATAAAGTTCTGAAGCATCAAGTACTGTAATAGAAGAAGACAAAACCTTCAGCAACTCCAATAGACGAAAGCGAAAAAAAGCGTGAATAAAGGCAAAAGTACAAAAGCAGCAACAGCAAAAAGACTGAAGATTGAAGTCAAGCGTCTGCTGCCGATAATCAAGCGTCTGAAACGTCGTATTTTGAGGTACGCTCGTCCTAATGAAGTGATCTTGGTTTTGTTAGAAAGATAATAGAAATACCTACATGTTTCCTGAAGAAGCCGGGATCTGTATCAATCTCTATCGGAGTGAAATTCCTTCTTCAAGCTTGAGATGTGATACTGTTCATGACAATCAGAACATGCAACCGTCTGCTGACAATTTCTGGAGCTTTGAGTGTTCAAAATTATCGATCTCTGTATCGTTGGAAGGCTCAAAGAAATATCAGCAACTCTCGTGAAGAGGTGAAGAGCGAAATGGATCTCTATCTTTGTCAAAATTCATCCGTAAGTTGGTGACGTGATGCCGTTCCAGAAAGTTATACCTTTCTAGTGTCTGATGGCCATATATTGAGCTGATCGTTCTCGAATTGGATGAAACCGGTGTTTCATTAAAGCTAATATCCATATAAACAAGTTTCGTGAAGACATCGTATCGTAATTCGGCCAGTAACAGGGTCAAAGAAGCATAATACGCTTAATGGTCAGAATGCTATGAGTTAAATTGCCTTGTGAATGTGCCAAGTGGATAACCAAGCGCCTTAGCTCTTTTAAGATGCGTCCTGTGAAGCTAATCAAGAGCCTACTCAGAATACAGACCTTTTTAATGGGTGGAGAAGTAATTTTGAATCGAAGTATTAAGATATTCAAAGACCAATCTTGACCATAAAATGAGGTACCTTTTTCCATAAAGTTCTGAAGCATCAAGTACTGTAATAGAAGAAGACAAAACCTTCAGCAACTTCAATAGACGAAAGCGAAAAAAAGCATGAACAAAGGCAAAAGTACAAAAGTAGCAACAGCAAAAAGACTGAAGATTGAAGTCAAGCGTCTGCTGCCGATAATCAAGCGTCTGAAACGTCGTATTTTGAGGTACGCTCGTCCTAATGAAGTGATCTTGGTTTTGTTAGAAAGATAATAGAAATACCTACATGTTTCCTGAAGAAGCCGAGATCTGTATCAATCTCTATCGGAGTGAAATTCCTTCTTCAAGCTTGAGATGTGATACTGTTCGTGACAATCAGAACATGCAACCGTCTGCTGACAATTTCTGGAGCTTTGGTGTTCAAAATTATCGATCTGTATCGTTGGAAGGCTCAAAGAAATATCTGCAACTCTCGTGAAGAGGTCAAGAGCGAAATGGATCTCTATCTTTGTCAAAATTCATCCGTAAGTTGGTGACGTGATGCCGTTCCAGAAAGTTATACCTTTCTAGTGTCTGATGGCCATATATTGAGCTGATCGTTTCGAATTGGATGAAACGGTGTTTCATTAAAGCTAATATCCATATAAACAAGTTTCATGAAGACATCGTATCGTAATTCGGCCAGTAACAGGGTCAAAGAAGCATAATACGCTAAATGGTCAGAATGCTATGAGTTAAATAGCCTTGTGAATGTGCCAAGTGGATAACCAAGCGCCTTAGCTCTTTTAAGATGCGTCCTGTGAAGCTAATCAACCGCCTACTCAGAATACAAACGTTTTTAATGGGTGGAGAAGTAATTTTGAATCGAAGTATTAAGATATTCAAAGACCAATCTTGACCATAAAATGAGGTACCTTTTTCCATAAAGTTCTGAAGCATCAAGTACTGTAATAGAAGAAGACAAAACCTTCAGCAACTTCAATAGACGAAAGCGAAAAAAAGCATGAACAAAGGCAAAAGTACAAAAGTAGCAACAGCAAAAAGACTGAAGATTGAAGTCAAGCGTCTGCTGCCGATAATCAAGCGTCTGAAACGTCGTATTTTGAGGTACGCTCGTCCTAATGAAGTGATCTTGGTTTTGTTAGAAGGATAATAGAAATACCTACATGTTTCCTGAAGAAGCCGGGATCTGTATCAATCTCTATCGGAGTGAAATTCCTTCTTCAAGCTTGAGATGTGATACTGTTCGTGACAATCAGAACATGCAACCGTCTGCTGACAATTTCTGGAGCTTTGGGAGTTCAAAACTATCGACCTTGGTATCGTTGGAAGGCTCAAAGAAATATCTGCAACTCTCGTGAAGAGGTCAAGAGCGAAATGGATCTCTATCTTTGTCAAAATTCATCCGTAAGTTGGTGACGTGATGTCGTTCCAGAAAGTTATACCTTTCTAGTGTCTGATGGCCATATATTGAGCTGATCGTTCTCGAATTGGATGAAACCGGTGTTTCATTAAAGCTAATATCCATATAAACAAGTTTCATGAAGACATCGTATCGTAATTCGGCCAGTAACAGGGTGAAAGAAGCATAATACGCTTAATGGTCAGAATGCTATGAGTTAAATTGCCTTGTGAATGTGCCAAGTGGATAACCAAGCGCCTTAGCTCTTTTAAGAAGCGTCCAGTGAAGCTAATCAAGCGTCTACTCAGAATACAGACCATTTTAATGGGTGGAGAAGTAATTTTGAATCGAAGTATTAAGATATTCAAAGACCAATCTTGACCAGAAAATGAGGTACCTTTTTCCATAAAGTTCTGAAGCATCAAGTACTGTAATAGAAGAAGACAAAACCTTCAGCAACTCCAATAGACGAAAGCGAAAAAAAGCGTGAATAAAGGCAAAAGTACAAAAGCAGCAACAGCAAAAAGACTGAAGATTGAAGTCAAGCGTCTGCTGCCGATAATCAAGCGTCTGAAACGTCGTATTTTGAGGTACGCTCGTCCTAATGAAGTGATCTTGGTTTTTGTTAGAAAGATAATAGAAATACCTACATGTTTCCTGAAGAAGCCGGGATCTGTATCAATCTCTATCGGAGTGAAATTCCTTCTTCAAGCTTGAGATGTGATACTGTTCGTGACAATCAGAACATGCAACCGTCTGCTGACAATTTCTGGAGCTTTGGGTGTTCAAAATTATCGATCTTGGTATCGTTGGAAGGCTCAAAGAAATATCTGCAACTCTCGTGAAGAGGTCAAAAGCGAAATCAATCTCTATCTTTGTCAAAATGCAACCGTAAGTTGGTGACGTGATGTCGTTCCAGACTGTTATACCTTTGTAGTGTCTGATGGCCATATATTGAGCTGATCATTTTCGAATTGGATGAAACAGGTGTCTAATTAAAGCTAATATCCATATAAACAAGTTTCATGAAGACATCGTATCGTAATTCGGCCAGTAACAGGGTCAAAGAAGCATAATACGCTAAATGGTCAGAATGCTATGAGTTAAATAGCCTTGTGAATGTGTCAAGTGGATAACCAAGCGCCTTAGCTCTTTTAAGAAGTGTCCAGTAAAGCTAATCTAGCGTCTACTCAGAATACAAACCATTTTAATGGGTGGAGAAGTAATTTTGAATCGAAGTATTAAGATATTCAAAGACCAATCTTGACCAGAAAATGAGGTACCTTTTTCGATAAAGTTCTGAAGCATCAAGTACTGTAATAGAAGAAGACAAAACATTCAGCAACTCCAATAGACGAAAGCGAAAATAAGCGTGAATAAAGGCAAAAGTACAAAAGCAGCAACAGCAAAAAGACTGAAGAATAAAGTCAAGCGTCTGCTGCCTATAATCAAGCGTCTGAAACGTTGTATTTTGAGGTACGCTCGTCCTAATGAAGTGATCTTGGTTTTTGTTAGAAAGATAATAGAAATACCTACATGTTTCCTGAAGAAGCCGGGATCTGTATCAATCTCTATCGGAGTGAAATTCCTTCTTCAAGCTTGAGATGTGATACTGTTCGTGACAATCAGAACATGCAACCGTCTGCTGACAATTTCTGGAGCTTTGGGTGTTCAAAATTATCGATCTTGGTATCGTTGGAAGGCTCAAAGAAGTATCTGCAACTCTCGTGAAGAGGTCAAAAGCGAAATCAATCTCTATCTTTGTCAAAATGCAACCATAAGTTGGTGATGTGAGGTCGTTCTAGACTGTTATACCTTTGTAGTGTCTGATGGCCATATATTGAGCTGATTGTTTTCGAATTGGATGAAACCGGTGTCTCATTAAAGCTAATATACATATAAACAAGTTTCATGAAGACATTGTATCGTAATTCGGCCAGTAACAGGGTCAAAGAAGCATAATACGCTAAATGGTCATAATGCTATGAGTTAAATAGCCTTGTGAATGTGCCAAGTGGATAACCAAGCGCCTTAGCTCTTTTAAGAAGTGTCCAGTACAGCTAATCTAGCGTCTACTCAGAATACAAACCATTTTAATGGGTGGAGAAGTAATTTTGAATCGAAGTATTAAGATATTCAAAGACCAATCTTGACCAGAAAATGAGGTACCTTTTTCCATAAAGTTCCGAAGCATCAAGTACTGTAATAGAAGATGACAAAACCTTCAGCAACTCCAATAGACGAAAGCGAAAAAAAGCGTGAATAAAGGCAAAAGTACAAAAGCAGCAACAACAAAAGACTGAAGATTGAAGTCAAGCGTCTGTTGCCGATAATCAAGCGTCGGGAATGTCGTATTTTGAGGTACGCTCGTCCTAATGAAGTGATCTTGGTTTTGTTAGAAATAAAATAGAAATACCTACATGTTTCCTGAGGAAGCCGCGATCTGTATCAATCTCTATCGGAGTGAAATTCCTTCTTCAAGCTTGAGATGTGATACTGTTTCGTGACNTCTTCCTGACAAATCGAATATGCAACCTTCTGCTGACAATTTCTAGAGCTTTAGGCTTTCAAAAGTATCGATCTGGGTATCGTTGGATGGCTCAAAGAAATATCTGCAACTCTTGTGAAGAAGTCAAGAGCGAAAACGATCTCTATCTTTGTCAAAATGCTTCCGTAAGTTGGTGACGTGATGCTGTTCCTGACAGTCACACCTTTGTAGCGTCTAATGGCCATATATTGAGCTGATGGTGTTCGAATTGGATGAAACCGGTATTCATTAAAGCTAATATCCGTATAAACAAGTTTCATGAAGACACCGAATCGTAATTCGGCCATTAACAGGGTCAAAGAAGCATCATACGCTAAATGGTCAGAATGCTATGAGTTAAATAGCCTTGTGAATGTGCCAAGTGGATAACCAAGTGCCTTAACTCTTTGAATATGCGTCCAGTGAAGCTAATCAAGCGTCTACTCAGAATACAGACCATTTTAATGGGTGGAGAAGTAATTTTGAATCGAAGTATTAAGATATTCAAAGACCAATGTTGACCAGAAAATGAGGTACCTTTCTCATTAAAGTTCTGAAGCATCAAGTACTGTAATAGAAGAAGACCAAACCTTCAGCAACTCCAATAGACGAAAGCGAAAAAAAGGCGCGAATAAAGGCAAAATTACAAAAGCAGCAACAGCAAAGAGACTGAAGATTGAAGTCAAGCGTTTGCGGCCGATAATCAAGTGTAGGAAACGTCATATTTTGAGGTATGCTCATCCTAATGAAGTGATCTTTGTTTTTTTAGAAAGATAATACAAATACCTACTTGTTTCCTAAAGAAGCCGAGATCTGTATAAATCTCTATCGGAGTGAAATTCCTTCTTCGAGCTTAAGATGTGATACTGTACGTGACAATCAGAACATGCAACCGTCTGCTGACATGTTATGGAGCTCTGGGTGTTCAAAATTATCGATCTCGGTATCGTTGGAAGGCATAAAGAAATATCTGCAACTCTCGTGAAGAGGTCAAGAGCGAAATCGATCTCTATCTTTGTCAAAATGCATTCGTAAGTTCGTGACGTGATGTCGTTCCAGAGTGTTATACCTTTGTAGTGTCTGATTGCCATATATTGAGCTGATCGTTTTCGAATTGGATGAAACCGGTGTCCCATTAAAGCTAATATCCATATAAACAAGTTTCATGGAGACATAGTATAGTTATTCGGCCAGTAACAGGGTCAAAGAAGCATAATACGCTAAATGGTCAGAATGCTATGAGTTAAATAGCCTCGTGAATGTGCCAAGTGGATAACCAAGCCCCTTAGCTCTTTCAAGATGCATCCAGTGAAGCTAATCAAGCGTCTACTCAGAATACAGACCACTTTAATGGGTGGAGAAGTAATTTTGAATCGAAGTATTAAGATATTCAAAGACCAATGTTGACCAAAAAATGAGGTACCTTTTTCAATAAACTCTGAAGCATCAAGTACTGTAATAGAAGAAGACAAAACCTTCAGCAACTCCAATAGACGAAAGCAAAAAAAAGGCGCGAATAAAGGCAAAATTACAAAAGCAGCAACAGCAAAAAGACTGAAGATTGAAGTCAACCGTCTGCTGCCCATAATCATGGGTCCAAAACGTCGTATTTTTAGGTACGCTCGTCCTAATGAAGTGATCTTGGTTTTTTTAGAAAGATAATAGAAATACCTACTTGATTCCTAAAGAAGCCGAGATCTGTATCAATCTCTATCGGAGTGAAATTCCTTCTTTGAGCTTAAGATGTGATACTGTACGTGACAATCAGAACATGCAACCGTCTGCTGACAATTTCTGGAGCTTTGGGTGTTCAAAATTATCGATCTCGGTATCATTGGAAGGCTCAAAGAAATATCTGCAACTCTCGTCAATAGGTCAAGAACGAAATCGATCTCTATCTTTGTCAAAATGCATCCGTAATTTGGTGACGTGTTGTCGTTCCAGACTGTTATACATTTGCAGTGTCTGATGGCCATATATTGAGCTGATCATTTTTGAATTGGATGAAACCGATGTCTCATTAAAGCTAATATCCATATAAACAAGTTTCATAAAGACATCGTATCGTAATTCGGCCAGTAACAGGGTCCAAGAAGCATAATACGCTAAATTGTCCGAATGCTATGAGTTAAATAGCCTTGTGAATGTGCCAAGTGGATAACCAAGTGCCTATGCTCTTTTAAGAAGCATCCAGTGAAGCTAATCAAGCATCTACTCAGAAAACAGACCATTATGACGGGTGGAGAAGTAAATTTGAATCGAAGTATTAAGATATTCCAAGACCAAGCTTGACCAGAAAATGAGGTACCTTTTTCAAGAAAGTTCTGAAGCATCAAGTACCGTAATAGAAGAAGACAAAACCTTCAGCAACTCCAATAGTCGAAAGAGAAAAAAAGCGTGAATAAAGGCAAAAGTACTGAAGCAGTAACAACAAAAAGACTGAAAATTGAAGTCAACCGTCTGCTGCTGATAATCAAGGGTCCGAAACGTCGTATTTTGAGGTACGCTCGTCCTAATGAAGTGCTCTTAGTTTTGTTAGAAAGATAATAGAAATACCTACATATTTCCTGAAGAAGCCGAGATCTGTATCAATCTCTATCGGAGTGAAATTCCGTCTTCAAGCTTGACATGTGTACTGTTCGTGACAATCAGAACTTGCAACCGTCTGCTGACAATTTCTGGAGCTTTGGGTGTTCAAAATTATTGATCTCGCTATCGTTGGAAGGCTCAAAGAAATATCTGCAACTCTCGTGAATAGGTCAAGAGCGAAATCGATCTCTATCTTTGTCAAAATGCATCCGTAAGTTGGTGACGTGATGTCGTTCCAGTCTGTTATACCTTTGTAGTGTGTGATGGCCTTATATTGAGCTGATCGTTTTTGAATTGGATGAAACCGATGTCTCATTAAAGCTAATATCCATATAAACAAGTTTCATGAAGACATCGTATCGTAATTCGGCCAGTAACAGGGTCCAAGAAGCATAATATGCTAAATGGTCCGAATGCTATGAGTTAAATAGCCTAGTGAATGTGCCAAGTGGATAACCAAGTGCCTAAGCTCTTCTAAGAAGCATCCAGTGAAGCTAATCAAGCATCTACTCAGAATACAGACCATTATGACGGGTGGAGAAGTAAATTTGAATCGAAGTATTAAGATATTCCAAGACCAAGCTTGACCAGAAAATGAGGTACCTTTTTCAAGAAAGTTCTGAAGCATCAAGTACTGTAATAGAAGAAGCCAAAACCTTCAGCAACTCCAATAGTCGAAAGAGAAAAAAAGCGTGAATAAAGGCAAAAGTACAAAAGCAGTAACAACAAAAAGACTGAAGATTGAAGTCAACCGCCTGCTGCCGATAATCAAGGGTCCGAAACGTCGTATTTTGAGGTACTCTCGTCCTAATGAAGTGATCTTAGTTTTGTTAGAAAGATAATAGAAATAGCTACATATTTCCGGAAGAAGCCGAGATCTGTATCAATCTCTATCGGAGTGAAATTCCCTCTTCAAGCTTGACATGTGATACTGTTCGTGGCAATCAGAACTTGCAACCGTCTGCTGAAAATTTCTGGAGCTTTGGGTGTTCAAAATTATTGATCTCGCTATCGTTGGAAGGCTCAAAGAAATATCTGCAACTCTCGTGAATAGGTCAAGAGCGAAATCGATCTCTATCTTTGTCAAAATGCATCCGTAAGTTGGTGACGTGATGTCGTTCCAGTCTGTTATACCTTTGTAGTGTGTGATGGCCTTATATTGAGCTGATCGTTTTTGAATTGGATGAAACCGATGTCTCATTACAGCTAATATCCATATAAACAAGTTTCATGAAGACATCGTATCGTAATTCGGCCAGTAACAGGGTCCAAGAAGCATAATATGCTAAATGGTCCGAATGCTATGAGTTAAATAGCCTAGTGAATGTGCCAAGTGGATAACCAAGTGCCTAAGCTCTTCTAAGAAGCATCCAGTGAAGCTAATCAAGCATGTACTCAGAATACAGACCATTATGACGGGTGGAGAAGTAAATTTGAATCGAAGTATTAAGATATTCCAAGACCAAGCTTGACCAGAAAATGAGGTACCTTTTTCAAGAAAGTTCTGAAGCATCAAGTATTGTAATAGAAGAAGCCAAAACCTTCAGCAACTCCAATAGTCGAAAGAGAAAAAAAGCGTGAATAAAGGCAAAAGTACAAAAGCAGTAACAACAAAAAGACTGAAGATTGAAGTCAACCGCCTGCTGCCGTTAATCAAGGGTCCGAAACGTCGTATTTTGAGGTACTCTCGTCCTAATGAAGTGATCTTAGTTTTGTTAGAAAGATAATAGAAATAGCTACATATTTCCGGAAGAAGCCGAGATCTGTATCAATCTCTATCGGAGTGAAATTTCTTCTTCAAGCTTGACATGTGATACTGTTCGTGACAGTCAGAACTTGCAACCGTCTGCTGAAAATTTCTGGAGCTTTGGGTGTTCAAAATTATTGATCTCGCTATCGTTGGAAGGCTCAAAGAAATATCTGCAACTCTCGTGAATAGGTCAAGAGCGAAATCGATCTCTATCTTTATCAAAATGCATCCGTAAGTTGGTGACGTGATGTCGTTCCAGTCCGTTATACCTTTGTAGTGTGTGATGGCCTTATATTGAGCTGATCATTTTCGAATTGGATGAAACCGATGTCTCATTAAAGCTAATATCCATATAAACAAGTTTCATGAAGACATCGTATCGTAATTCGGCCAGTAACAGGGTCCAAGAAGCATAATACGCTAAATGGTCCGAATGCTATGAGTTAAATAGCCTTGTGAATGTGCCAAGTGGATAACCAAGTGCCTAAGCTCTTTTAAGAAGCATCCAGTGAAGCTAATCAAGCATCTACTCAGATTACAGACCATTATGACGGGTGGAGAAGTAAATTTGAATCGAAGTATTAAGATATTCCAAGACCAAGCTTGACCAGAAAATGAGGTACCTTTTTCAAGAAAGTTCTGAAGCATCAAGTACTGTAATACAAGAAGACAAAATCTTCAGCAACTCCAATAGACGAAAGAGTAAAAAAGCGTGAATAAAGGCAAAAGTACAGAAGCAGCAACAGCAAAAAGACTGAAGATTGAAGTCAACCGTCTGCTGCCGATAATCAAAGGTTCGAAACGTGGTATTTTGAGGTACGCTCGTCCTAATGAAATGATCTTGGTTTTTTTAGAAAGATAATAGAAATACCTACTTGTTTCCTAAAGAAGCCAAGATCTGTATAAATCTCTATCGGAGTGAAATTCCTTCTTCGAGCTTAAGATGTGATACTGTTCGTGACAATCAGAACATGCAACCGTCTGCTGACATGTTATGGAGCTTTGGGCGTTCAAAATTATCGATCTCGGTATCGTTGGAAGGCATAAAGAAATATCTTCAACTCTCGTGTAGAGCTCAAGAGCGGAATCGATCTCTATCTTTGTCAAAAGCATCCGTAAGTTGGTGACGTGATGTCGTTCCATAGTGTTATACCTTTGTAGTGTCTGATGACCATATATTGAGCTGATCGTTTTCGAATTGGATGAAACCAGTGTCCCATTAAAGCTAATATCAATATAAACAAGTTTCATGAAGACATCGTATCGTAATTCGGCTAGTAACAGGGTCAAAGAAGCATAATACGCTAAATGGTCAAAATGCTATGAGTTAAATAGCCTTGTGAATGTGCCAAGTGGATAACCAAGCCCCTTAGCTCTTTCAAGATGCGTCCAGTGAAGCTAATCAAGTGTCTACTCAGAATACAGACCATTTTAATGGGTGGAGAAGTAATTTTGAATCGAAGTATTAAGATATTCAAAGACCAATGTTGACGAAAAAATGAGGTACCTTTTTCAAGAAATTTCTGAAGCATCAAGTACTTTAATATAAGAAGACAAAACCTTCTGCAACTCCAATAGTCGAAAGAGAAAAAAAGCGTGAATAGAGGCAAAAGTACAAAAGCAGTAACAACAAAAAGACTGAAGATTGAAGTCAACCGTCTGCTGCCGACAATCAAGGGCCCGAAACTTCGTATTTTGAGGTACGCTCGTCCTAATGAAGTGATCTTTGTTTTGTTAGAAAGATAATAGAAATACCTACATATTTCCTGAAGAAGCCGAGATCTGTATCAATCTCTATCGGAGTGAAATTCCTTCTTCAAGCTGGACATGTGATACTGTTCATGACAATCAGAACTTGCAACCATCTGCTGACAATTTCTGGAGCTTTGGGTGTTCAAAAGTATCGATTTGGTATCTTTGGAAGGCCCAAATAAATATCTGCAACTCTCGTGAAGAGGTCAAGAGCGAAATCGATCTCTATCTTTGTCAAAATGCATCCGTAAGTTGGAGACGTGATGGCGTTCCAGACTGTTATACCTTTGTAGTGTCTGATGGCCAAATATTGCGCTGATGCTTTTCGAATTGGATGAAAACGATGTCTCATTAAATCTAATATTCATATAAACAAGTTTCCTGAAGACATCGTATCGTAATTCGGCCAGTAACAGGGTCAAAGAAGCATAATACGCTAAATGGTCAAAATGCTATCAGTTAAATAGCCTTGTGAATTTTCCAAGTGGATAACCAAGCGCCTTAGCTCTTTTAAAAAGCGTCCAGTGAAGCTAATCAAGCATCAACTCAGAATACAAACCATTATGCTGGGTGGAGAAGTAAATTTGAATCAAAGTATTAAGATATTCAAAGACCAAGATTGACCAGAAAATGAGGTACCTTTTTCAAGAAACTTCTGAAGCATCAAGTACTGTAATACAAGAAGACAAAATCTTCAGCAACTCCAATAGACGAAAGAGTAAAAAAGCGTGAATAAAGGCAAAAGTACAGAAGCAGCAACAGCAAAAAGACTGAAGATTGAAGTCAACCGTCTGCTGCCGATAATCAAAGGTTCGAAACGTCGTATTTTGATGTACGTTCGTCGTAATGAAGTGATCCTGGTTTTTTTAGAAAGATAAGAGAAATACCAACATGTTTCCTGAAGAAGCCGAGATCTGTATCAATCTCTATCGGAGTGAAATTCCTTCTTCAAGCTTGACATGTGATACTGTTCGTGACAATCAGAACTTGCAACCGTCTGCTGACAATTTCTGGAGCTTTGGGTGTTCAAAAGTATCGATCTCGGTATCGTTGGAAGGCATAAAGAAATATCTGCAACTCTCGTGAAGAGGTCAAGAGCGAAATCGATCTCTATCTTTGTCAAAATGCATTCGTAAGTTCGTGACGTGATGTCGTTCCAGAGTGTTATACCTTTGTAGTGTCTGATTGCCATATATTGAGCTGATCGTTTTCGAATTGGATGAAACCGGTGTCCCATTAAAGCTAATATCCATATAAACAAGTTTCATGGAGACATAGTATAGTTATTCGGCCAGTAACAGGGTCAAAGAAGCATAATACGCTAAATGGTCAGAATGCTATGAGTTAAATAGCCTCGTGAATGTGCCAAGTGGATAACCAAGCCCCTTAGCTCTTTCAAGATGCATCCAGTGAAGCTAATCAAGCGTCTACTCAGAATACAGACCACTTTAATGGGTGGAGAAGTAATTTTGAATCGAAGTATTAAGATATTCAAAGACCAATGTTGACCAAAAAATGAGGTACCTTTTTCAATAAACTCTGAAGCATCAAGTACTGTAATAGAAGAAAACAAAACCTTCAGCAACTCCAATAGACGAAAGCAAAAAAAAGGCGCGAATAAAGGCAAAATTACAAAAGCAGCAACAGCAAAAAGACTGAAGATTGAAGTCAACCGTCGGCTGCCCATAATCATGGGTCCAAAACGTCGTATTTTTAGGTACGCTCGTCCTAATGAAGTGATCTTGGTTTTTTAAGAAAGATAATAGAAATACCTACTTGATTCCTAAAGAAGCCGAGATCTGTATCAATCTCTATCGGAGTGAAATTCCTTCTTTGAGCTTAAGATGTGATACTGTTCGTGACAATCAGAACATGCAACCGTCTGCTGACAATTTCTGGAGCTTTGGGTGTTCAAAATTATCGATCTCGGTATCATTGGAAGGCTCAAAGAAATATCTGCAACTCTCGTCAATAGGTCAAGAACGAAATCGATCTCTATCTTTGTCAAAATGCATCCGTAATTTGGTGACGTGATGTCGTTCCAGACTGTTATACATTTGCAGTGTCTGATGACGATATATTGAGCTGATCGTTTTTGAATTGGATGAAACCAATGTCTCATTAAAGCTAATATCCATATAAACAAGTTTCATGAAGACATCGTATCGTAATTCGGCCAGTAACAGGGTCCAAGAAGCATAATACGCTAAATTGTCCGAATGCTATGAGTTAAATAGCCTTGTGAATGTGCCAAGTGGATAACCAAGTGCCTAAGCTCTTTTAAGAAGCATCCAGTGAAGCTAATCAAGCATCTACTCAGAAAACAGACCATTATGACGGGTGGAGAAGTAAATTTGAATCGAAGTATTAAGATATTCCAAGACCAAGCTTGACCAGAAAATGAGGTACCTTTTTCAAGAAAGTTCTGAAGCATCAAGTACTGTAATAGAAGAAGACAAAACCTTCAGCAACTCCAATAGTCGAAAGAGAAAAAAAGCGTGAATAAAGGCAAAAGTACTAAAGCAGTAACAACAAAAAGACTGAAAATTGAAGTCAACCGTCTGCTGCTGATAATCAAGGGTCCGAAACGTCGTATTTTGAGGTACGCACGTACTAATGAAGTGATCTTAGTTTTTTTAGAAAGATAATAGAAAAACCTACATATTTCCTGAAGAAGCCGAGATCTGTATCAATCTCTATCGGAGTGAAATTCCGTCTTCAAACGTGACATGTGTACTGTTCGTGACAATCAGAACTTGCAACCGTCTGCTGACAATTTCTGGAGCTTTGGGTGTTCAAAATTATTGATCTCGCTATCGTTGGAAGGCTCAAAGAAATATCTGCAACTCTCGTGAATAGGTCAAGAGCGAAATCGATCTCTATCTTTGTCAAAATGCATCCGTAAGTTGGTGACGTGATGTCGTTCCAGTCTGTTATACCTTTGTAGTGTGTGATGGCCTTATATTGAGCTGATCGTTTTTGAATTGGATGAAACCGATGTCTCATTAAAGCTAATATCCATATAAACAAGTTTCATGAAGACATCGTATCGTAATTCGGCCAGTAACAGGGTCCAAGAAGCATAATATGCTAAATGGTCCGAATGCTATGAGTTAAATAGCCTAGTGAATGTGCCAAGTGGATAACCAAGTGCCTAAGCTCTTCTAAGAAGCATCCAGTGAAGCTAATCAAGCATCTACTCAGAATACAGACCATTATGACGGGTGGAGAAGTAAATTTGAATCGAAGTATTAAGATATTCCAAGACCAAGCTTGACCAGAAAATGAGGTACCTTTTTCAAGAAAGTTCTGAAGCATCAAGTACTGTAATAGAAGAAGCCAAAACCTTCAGCAACTCCAATAGTCGAAAGAGAAAAAAAGCGTGAATAAAGGCAAAAGTACAAAAGCAGTAACAACAAAAAGACTGAAGATTGAAGTCAACCGCCTGCTGCCAATAATCAAGGGTCCGAAACGTCGTATTTTGAGGTACTCTCGTCCTAATGAAGTGATCTTAGTTTTGTTAGAAAGATAATAGAAATAGCTACATATTTCCGGAAGAAGCCGAGATCTGTATCAATCTCTATCGGAGTGAAATTCCCTCTTCAAGCTTGACATGTGATACTGTTCGTGACAATCAGAACTTGCAACCGTCTGCTGAAAATTTCTGGAGCTTTGGGTGTTCAAAATTATTGATCTCGCTATCGTTGGAAGGCTCAAAGAAATATCTGCAACTCTCGTGAATAGGTCAAGAGCGAAATCGATCTCTATCTTTGTCAAAATGCATCCGTAAGTTGGTGACGTGATGTCGTTCCAGTCTGTTTTACCTTTGTAGTGTGTGATGGCCTTATATTGAGCTGATCGTTTTTGAATTGGATGAAACCGATGTCTCATTACAGCTAATATCCATATAAACAAGTTTCATGAAGACATCGTATCGTAATTCGGCCAGTAACAGGGTCCAAGAAGCATAATATGCTAAATGGTCCGAATGCTATGAGTTAAATAGCCTAGTGAATGTGCCAAGTGGATAACCAAGTGCCTAAGCTCTTCTAAGAAGCATCCAGTGAAGCTAATCAAGCATGTACTCAGAATACAGACCATTATGACGGGTGGAGAAGTAAATTTGAATCGAAGTATTAAGATATTCCAAGACCAAGCTTGACCAGAAAATGAGGTACCTTTTTCAAGAAAGTTCTGAAGCATCAAGTACTGTAATAGAAGAAGCCAAAACCTTCAGCAACTCCAATAGTCGAAAGAGAAAAAAAGCGTGAATAAAGGCAAAAGTACAAAAGCAGTAACAACAAAAAGACTGAAGATTGAAGTCAACCGCCTGCTGCCGTTAATCAAGGGTCCGAAACGTCGTATTTTGAGGTACTCTCGTCCTAATGAAGTGATCTTAGTTTTGTTAGAAAGATAATAGAAATAGCTACATATTTCCGGAAGAAGCCGAGATCTGTATCAATCTCTATCGGAGTGAAATTCCTTCTTCAAGCTTGACATGTGATACTGTTCGTGACAGTCAGAACTTGCAACCGTCTGCTGAAAATTTCTGGAGCTTTGGGTGTTCAAAATTATTGATCTCGCTATCGTTGGAAGGCTCAAAGAAATATCTGCAACTCTCGTGAATAGGTCAAGAGCGAAATCGATCTCTATCTTTATCAAAATGCATCCGTAAGTTGGTGACGTGATGTCGTTCCAGTCTGTTATACCTTTGTAGTGTGTGATGGCCTTATATTGAGCTGATCGTTTTCGAATTGGATGAAACCGATGTCTCATTAAAGCTAATATCCATATAAACAAGTTTCATGAAGACATCGTTTCGTAATTCGGCCAGTAACAGGGTCCAAGAAGCATAATACGCTAAATGGTCCGAATGCTATGAGTTAAATAGCCTTGTGAATGTGCCAAGTGGATAACCAAGTGCCTAAGCTGTTTTAAGAAGCATCCAGTGAAGCTAATCAAGCATCTACTCAGAATACAAACCATTATGACGGGTGGAGAAGTAAATTTGAATCGAAGTATTAAGATATTCCAAGACCAAGCTTGACCAGAAAATGAGGTACCTTTTTCAAGAAAGTTCTGAAGCATCAAGTACTGTAATAGAAGAAGACAAAATCTTCAGCAACTCCAATAGACGAAAGAGTAAAAAAGCGTGAATAAAGGCAAAAGTACAGAAGCAGCAACGGCAAAAAGACTGAAGATTGAAGTCAACCGTCTGCTGCCGATAATCAAAGGTTCGAAACGTGGTATTTTGAGGTACGCTCGTCCTAATGAAGTGATCTTGGTTTTTTTAGAAAGATAATAGAAATACCTACTAGTTTCCTAAAGAAGCCGAGATCTGTATAAATCTCTATCGTAGTGAAATTCCTTTTTCGAGCTTAAGATGTGATACTGTTCGTGACAATCAGAACATGCAACCGTCTGCTGACATGTTATGGAGCTTTGGGCGTTCAAAATTATCGATCTCGGTATCGTTGGAAGGCATAAAGAAATATCTTCAACTCTCGTGTAGAGCTCAAGAGCGAAATCGATCTCTATCTTTGTCAAAAGCATCCGTAAGTTGGTGACGTGATGTCGTTCCAGAGTGTTATACCTTTGTAGTGTCTGATGACCATATATTGAGTTGATCGTTTTCGAATTGGATGAAACCAGTGTCCCATTAAAGCTAATATCAATATAAACAAGTTTCATGAAGACATCGTATCGTAATTCGGCTAGTAACAGGGTCAAAGAAGCATAATACGCTAAATGGTCAAAATGCTATGAGTTAAATAGCCTTGTGAATGTGCCAAGTGGATAACCAAGCCCTTAGCTCTTTCAAGATGCGTCCAGTGAAGCTAATCAAGGGTCTACTCAGAATACAGACCATTTTAATGGGTGGAGAAGTAATTTTGAATCGAAGTATTAAGATATTCAAAGACCAATGTTGACGAAAAAATGAGGTACCTTTTTCAAGAAATTTCTGAAGCATCAAGTACTTTAATAGAAGAAGACAAAACCTTCTGCAACTCCAATAGTCGAAAGAGAAAAAAAGCGTGAATAGAGGCAAAAGTACAAAAGCAGTAACAACAAAAAGACTGAAGATTGAAGTCAACCGTCTGCTGCCGACAATCAAGGGCCCGAAACTTCGTATTTTGAGGTACGCTCGTCCTAATGAAGTGATCTTTGCTTTGTTAGAAAGATAATAGAAATACCTACATATTTCCTGAAGAAGCCGAGATCTGTATCAATCTCTATCGGAGTGAAATTCCTTCTTCAAGCTGGACATGTGATACTGTTCATGACAATCAGAACTTGCAACCATCTGCTGACAATTTCTGGAGCTTTGGGTGTTCAAAAGTATCGATTTGGTATCTTTGGAAGGCCCAAATAAATATCTGCAACTCTCGTGAAGAGGTCAAGAGCGAAATCGATCTCTATCTTTGTCAAAATGCATCCGTAAGTTGGTGACGTGATGGCGTTCCAGACTGTTATACCTTTGTAGTGTCTGATGGCCAAATATTGCGCTGATGGTTTTCGAATTGGATGAAAACGATGTCTCATTAAATCTAATATTCATATAAACAAGTTTCCTGAAGACATCGTATCGTAATTCGGCCAGTAACAGGGTCAAAGAAGCATAATACGCTAAATGGTCAAAATGCTATCAGTTAAATAGCCTTGTGAATTTTCCAAGTGGATAACCAAGCGCCTTAGCTCTTTTAAAAAGCGTCCAGTGAAGCTAATCAAGCATCAACTCAGAATACAAACCATTATGCTGGGTGGAGAAGTAAATTTGAATCAAAGTATTAAGATATTCAAAGACCAAGATTGACCAGAAAATGAGGTACCTTTTTCAAGAAACTTCTGAAGCATCAAGTACTGTAATACAAGAAGACAAAATCTTCAGCAACTCCAATAGACGAAAGAGTAAAAAAGCGTGAATAAAGGCAAAAGTACAGAAGCAGCAACAGCAAAAAGACTGAAGATTGAAGTCAACCGTCTGCTGCCGATAATCAAAGGTTCGAAACGTCGTATTTTGATGTACGTTCGTCGTAACGAAGTGATCCTGGTTTTTTTAGAAAGATAAGAGAAATACCAACATGTTTCCTGAAGAAGCCGAGATCTGTATCAATCTCTATCGGAGTGAAATTCCTTCTTCAAGCTTGACATGTGATACTGTTCGTGACAATCAGAACTTGCAACCGTCTGCTGACAATTTCCGGAGCTCTGGGTGTTCAAAAGTATCGATCTCGGTATCGTTGGAAGGCATAAAGAAATATCTGCAACTCTCGTGAAGAGGTCAAGAGCGAAATCGATCTCTATCTTTGTCAAAATGCATTCGTAAGTTCGTGACGTGATGTCGTTCCAGAGTGTTATACCTTTGTAGTGTCTGATTGCCATATATTGAGCTGATCGTTTTCGAATTGGATGAAACCGGTGTCCCATTAAAGCTAATATCCATATAAACAAGTTTCATGGAGACATAGTATAGTTATTCGGCCAGTAACAGGGTCAAAGAAGCATAATACGCTAAATGGTCAGAATGCTATGAGTTAAATAGCCTCGTGAATGTGCCAAGTGGATAACCAAGCCCCTTAGCTCTTTCAAGATGCATCCAGTGAAGCTAATCAAGCGTCTACTCAGAATACAGACCACTTTAATGGGTGGAGAAGTAATTTTGAATCGAAGTATTAAGATATTCAAAGACCAATGTTGACCAAAAAATGAGGTACCTTTTTCAATAAACTCTGAAGCATCAAGTACTGTAATAGAAGAAGACAAAACCTTCAGCAACTCCAATAGACGAAAGCAAAAAAAAGGCGCGAATAAAGGCAAAATTACAAAAGCAGCAACAGCAAAAAGACTGAAGATTGAAGTCAACCGTCGGCTGCCCATAATCATGGGTCCAAAACGTCGTATTTTTAGGTACGCTCGTCCTAATGAAGTGATCTTGGTTTTTTAAGAAAGATAATAGAAATACCTACTTGATTCCTAAAGAAGCCGAGATCTGTATCAATCTCTATCGGAGTGAAATTCCTTCTTTGAGCTTAAGATGTGATACTGTTCGTGACAATCAGAACATGCAACCGTCTGCTGACAATTTCTGGAGCTTTGGGTGTTCAAAATTATCGATCTCGGTATCATTGGAAGGCTCAAAGAAATATCTGCAACTCTCGTCAATAGGTCAAGAACGAAATCGATCTCTATCTTTGTCAAAATGCATCCGTAATTTGGTGACGTGATGTCGTTCCAGACTGTTATACATTTGCAGTGTCTGATGACGATATATTGAGCTGATCGTTTTTGAATTGGATGAAACCAATGTCTCATTAAAGCTAATATCCATATAAACAAGTTTCATGAAGACATCGTATCGTAATTCGGCCAGTAACAGGGTCCAAGAAGCATAATACGCTAAATTGTCCGAATGCTATGAGTTAAATAGCCTTGTGAATGTGCCAAGTGGATAACCAAGTGCCTAAGCTCTTTTAAGAAGCATCCAGTGAAGCTAATCAAGCATCTACTCAGAAAACAGACCATTATGACGGGTGGAGAAGTAAATTTGAATCGAAGTATTAAGATATTCCAAGACCAAGCTTGACCAGAAAATGAGGTACCTTTTTCAAGAAAGTTCTGAAGCATCAAGTACTGTAATAGAAGAAGCCAAAACCTTCAGCAACTCCAATAGTCGAAAGAGAAAAAAAGCGTGAATAAAGGCAAAAGTACAAAAGCAGTAACAACAAAAAGACTGAAGATTGAAGTCAACCGCCTGCTGCCGATAATCAAGGGTCCGAAACGTCGTATTTTGAGGTACTCTCGTCCTAATGAAGTGATCTTAGTTTTGTTAGAAAGATAATAGAAATAGCTACATATTTCCGGAAAAAGCCGAGATCTGTATCAATCTCTATCGGAGTGAAATTCCCTCTTCAAGCTTGACATGTGATACTGTTCGTGACAATCAGAACTTGCAACCGTCTGCTGAAAATTTCTGGAGCTTTGGGTGTTCAAAATTATTGATCTCGCTATCGTTGGAAGGCTCAAAGAAATATCTGCAACTCTCGTGAATAGGTCAAGAGCGAAATCGATCTCTATCTTTGTCAAAATGCATCCGTAAGTTGGTGACGTGATGTCGTTCCAGTCTGTTTTACCTTTGTAGTGTGTGATGGCCTTATATTGAGCTGATCGTTTTTGAATTGGATGAAACCGATGTCTCATTACAGCTAATATCCATATAAACAAGTTTCATGAAGACATCGTATCGTAATTCGGCCAGTAACAGGGTCCAAGAAGCATAATATGCTAAATGGTCCGAATGCTATGAGTTAAATAGCCTAGTGAATGTGCCAAGTGGATAACCAAGTGCCTAAGCTCTTCTAAGAAGCATCCAGTGAAGCTAATCAAGCATGTACTCAGAATACAGACCATTATGACGGGTGGAGAAGTAAATTTGAATCGAAGTATTAAGATATTCCAAGACCAAGCTTGACCAGAAAATGAGGTACCTTTTTCAAGAAAGTTCTGAAGCATCAAGTACTGTAATAGAAGAAGCCAAAACCTTCAGCAACTCCAATAGTCGAAAGAGAAAAAAAGCGTGAATAAAGGCAAAAGTACAAAAGCAGTAACAACAAAAAGACTGAAGATTGAAGTCAACCGCCTGCTGCCGTTAATCAAGGGTCCGAAACGTCGTATTTTGAGGTACTCTCGTCCTAATGAAGTGATCTTAGTTTTGTTAGAAAGATAATAGAAATAGCTACATATTTCCGGAAGAAGCCGAGATCTGTATCAATCTCTATCGGAGTGAAATTCCTTCTTCAAGCTTGACATGTGATACTGTTCGTGACAGTCGGAACTTGCAACCGTCTGCTGAAAATTTCTGGAGCTTTGGGTGTTCAAAATTATTGATCTCGCTATCGTTGGAAGGCTCAAAGAAATATCTGCAACTCTCGTGAATAGGTCAAGAGCGAAATCGATCTCTATCTTTGTCAAAATGCATCCGTAAGTTGGTGACGTGATGTCGTTCCAGTCTGTTATACCTTTGTAGTGTGTGATGGCCTTATATTGAGCTGATCGTTTTCGAATTGGATGAAACCGATGTCTCATTAAAGCTAATATCCATATAAACAAGTTTCATGAAGACATCGTTTCATAATTCGGCCAGTAACAGGGTCCAAGAAGCATAATACGCTAAATGGTCCGAATGCTATGAGTTAAATAGCCTTGTGAATGTGCCAAGTGGATAACCAAGTGCCTAAGCTGTTTTAAGAAGCATCCAGTGAAGCTAATCAAGCATCTACTCAGAATACAAACCATTATGACGGGTGGAGAAGTAAATTTGAATCGAAGTATTAAGATATTCCAAGACCAAGCTTGACCAGAAAATGAGGTACCTTTTTCAAGAAAGTTCTGAAGCATCAAGTACTGTAATAGAAGAAGACAAAATCTTCAGCAACTCCAATAGACGAAAGAGAAAAAAAGCGTGAATAAAGGCAAAAGTACAGAAGCAGCAACGGCAAAAAGACTGAAGATTGAAGTCAACCGTCTGCTGCCGATAATCAAAGGTTCGAAACGTGGTATTTTGAGGTACGCTCGTCCTAATGAAGTGATCTTGGTTTTTTTAGAAAGATAATAGAAATACCTACTAGTTTCCTAAAGAAGCCGAGATCTGTATCAAATCTCTATCGTAGTGAAATTCCTTTTTCGAGCTTAAGATGTGATACTGTTCGTGACAATCAGAACATGCAACCGTCTGCTGACATGTTATGGAGCTTTGGGCGTTCAAAATTATCGATCTCGGTATCGTTGGAAGGCATAAAGAAATATCTTCAACTCTCGTGTAGAGCTCAAGAGCGGAATCGATCTCTATCTTTGTCAAAAGCATCCGTAAGTTGGTGACGTGATGTCGTTCCATAGTGTTATACCTTTGTAGTGTCTGATGACCATATATTGAGTTGATCGTTTTCGAATTGGATGAAACCAGTGTCCCATTAAAGCTAATATCAATATAAACAAGTTTCATGAAGACATCGTATCGTAATTCGGCTAGTAACAGGGTCAAAGAAGCATAATACGCTAAATGGTCAAAATGCTATGAGTTAAATAGCCTTGTGAATGTGCCAAGTGGATAACCAAGCCCCTTAGCTCTTTCAAGATGCGTCCAGTGAAGCTAATCAAGGGTCTACTCAGAATACAGACCATTTTAATGGGTGGAGAAGTAATTTTGAATCGAAGTATTAAGATATTCAAAGACCAATGTTGACGAAAAAATGAGGTACCTTTTTCAAGAAATTTCTGAAGCATCAAGTACTTTAATAGAAGAAGACAAAACCTTCTGCAACTCCAATAGTCGAAAGAGAAAAAAAGCGTGAATAGAGGCAAAAGTACAAAAGCAGTAACAACAAAAAGACTGAAGATTGAAGTTAACCGTCTGCTGCCGACAATCAAGGGCCCGAAACGTCGTATTTTGAGGTACGCTCGTCCTAATGAAGTGATCTTTGCTTTGTTAGAAAGATAATAGAAATACCTACATATTTCCTGAAGAAGCCGAGATCTGTATCAATCTCTATCGGAGTGAAATTCCTTCTTCAAGCTGGACATGTGATACTGTTCATGACAATCAGAACTTGCAACCATCTGCTGACAATTTCTGGAGCTTTGGGTGTTCAAAAGTATCGATTTGGTATCTTTGGAAGGCCCAAATAAATATCTGCAACTCTCGTGAAGAGGTCAAGAGCGAAATCGATCTCTATCTTTGTCAAAATGCATCCGTAAGTTGGTGACGTGATGTCGTTCCAGTCTGTTTTACCTTTGTAGTGTGTGATGGCCTTATATTGAGCTGATCGTTTTTGAATTGGATGAAACCGATGTCTCATTACAGCTAATATCCATATAAACAAGTTTCATGAAGACATCGTATCGTAATTCGGCCAGTAACAGGGTCCAAGAAGCATAATATGCTAAATGGTCCGAATGCTATGAGTTAAATAGCCTAGTGAATGTGCCAAGTGGATAACCAAGTGCCTAAGCTCTTCTAAGAAGCATCCAGTGAAGCTAATCAAGCATGTACTCAGAATACAGACCATTATGACGGGTGGAGAAGTAAATTTGAATCGAAGTATTAAGATATTCCAAGACCAAGCTTGACCAGAAAATGAGGTACCTTTTTCAAGAAAGTTCTGAAGCATCAAGTACTGTAATAGAAGAAGCCAAAACCTTCAGCAACTCCAATAGTCGAAAGAGAAAAAAAGCGTGAATAAAGGCAAAAGTACAAAAGCAGTAACAACAAAAAGACTGAAGATTGAAGTCAACCGCCTGCTGCCGTTAATCAAGGGTCCGAAACGTCGTATTTTGAGGTACTCTCGTCCTAATGAAGTGATCTTAGTTTTGTTAGAAAGATAATAGAAATAGCTACATATTTCCGGAAGAAGCCGAGATCTGTATCAATCTCTATCGGAGTGAAATTCCTTCTTCAAGCTTGACATGTGATACTGTTCGTGACAGTCGGAACTTGCAACCGTCTGCTGAAAATTTCTGGAGCTTTGGGTGTTCAAAATTATTGATCTCGCTATCGTTGGAAGGCTCAAAGAAATATCTGCAACTCTCGTGAATAGGTCAAGAGCGAAATCGATCTCTATCTTTATCAAAATGCATCCGTAAGTTGGTGACGTGATGTCGTTCCAGTCTGTTATACCTTTGTAGTGTGTGATGGCCTTATATTGAGCTGATCGTTTTCGAATTGGATGAAACCGATGTCTCATTAAAGCTAATATCCATATAAACAAGTTTCATGAAGACATCGTTTCATAATTCGGCCAGTAACAGGGTCCAAGAAGCATAATACGCTAAATGGTCCGAATGCTATGAGTTAAATAGCCTTGTGAATGTGCCAAGTGGATAACCAAGTGCCTAAGCTGTTTTAAGAAGCATCCAGTGAAGCTAATCAAGCATCTACTCAGAATACAAACCATTATGACGGGTGGAGAAGTAAATTTGAATCGAAGTATTAAGATATTCCAAGACCAAGCTTGACCAGAAAATGAGGTACCTTTTTCAAGAAAGTTCTGAAGCATCAAGTACTGTAATAGAAGAAGACAAAATCTTCAGCAACTCCAATAGACGAAAGAGTAAAAAAGCGTGAATAAAGGCAAAAGTACAGAAGCAGCAACGGCAAAAAGACTGAAGATTGAAGTCAACCGTCTGCTGCCGATAATCAAAGGTTCGAAACGTGGTATTTTGAGGTACGCTCGTCCTAATGAAGTGATCTTGGTTTTTTTAGAAAGATAATAGAAATACCTACTAGTTTCCTAAAGAAGCCGAGATCTGTATAAATCTCTATCGTAGTGAAATTCCTTTTTCGAGCTTAAGATGTGATACTGTTCGTGACAATCAGAACATGCAACCGTCTGCTGACATGTTATGGAGCTTTGGGCGTTCAAAATTATCGATCTCGGTATCGTTGGAAGGCATAAAGAAATATCTTCAACTCTCGTGTAGAGCTCAAGAGCGGAATCGATCTCTATCTTTGTCAAAAGCATCCGTAAGTTGGTGACGTGATGTCGTTCCATAGTGTTATACCTTTGTAGTGTCTGATGACCATATATTGAGTTGATCGTTTTCGAATTGGATGAAACCAGTGTCCCATTAAAGCTAATATCAATATAAACAAGTTTCATGAAGACATCGTATCGTAATTCGGCTAGTAACAGGGTCAAAGAAGCATAATACGCTAAATGGTCAAAATGCTATGAGTTAAATAGCCTTGTGAATGTGCCAAGTGGATAACCAAGCCCCTTAGCTCTTTCAAGATGCGTCCAGTGAAGCTAATCAAGGGTCTACTCAGAATACAGACCATTTTAATGGGTGGAGAAGTAATTTTGAATCGAAGTATTAAGATATTCAAAGACCAATGTTGACGAAAAAATGAGGTACCTTTTTCAAGAAATTTCTGAAGCATCAAGTACTTTAATAGAAGAAGACAAAACCTTCTGCAACTCCAATAGTCGAAAGAGAAAAAAAGCGTGAATAGAGGCAAAAGTACAAAAGCAGTAACAACAAAAAGACTGAAGATTGAAGTTAACCGTCTGCTGCCGACAATCAAGGGCCCGAAACTTCGTATTTTGAGGTACGCTCGTCCTAATGAAGTGATCTTTGCTTTGTTAGAAAGATAATAGAAATACCTACATATTTCCTGAAGAAGCCGAGATCTGTATCAATCTCTATCGGAGTGAAATTCCTTCTTCAAGCTGGACATGTGATACTGTTCATGACAATCAGAACTTGCAACCATCTGCTGACAATTTCTGGAGCTTTGGGTGTTCAAAAGTATCGATTTGGTATCTTTGGAAGGCCCAAATAAATATCTGCAACTCTCGTGAAGAGGTCAAGAGCGAAATCGATCTCTATCTTTGTCAAAATGCATCCGTAAGTTGGTGACGTGATGGCGTTCCAGACTGTTATACCTTTGTAGTGTCTGATGGCCAAATATTGCGCTGATGGTTTTCGAATTGGATGAAAACGATGTCTCATTAAATCTAATATTCATATAAACAAGTTTCCTGAAGACATCGTATCGTAATTCGGCCAGTAACAGGGTCAAAGAAGCATAATACGCTAAATGGTCAAAATGCTATCAGTTAAATAGCCTTGTGAATTTTCCAAGTGGATAACCAAGCGCCTTAGCTCTTTTAAAAAGCGTCCAGTGAAGCTAATCAAGCATCAAATCAGAATACAAACCATTATGCTGGGTGGAGAAGTAAATTTGAATCAAAGTATTAAGATATTCAAAGACCAAGATTGACCAGAAAATGAGGTACCTTTTTCAAGAAACTTCTGAAGCATCAAGTACTGTAATACAAGAAGACAAAATCTTCAGCAACTCCAATAGATGAAAGAGTAAAAAAGCGTGAATAAAGGCAAAAGTACAGAAGCAGCAACAGCAAAAAGACTGAAGATTGAAGTCAACCGTCTGCTGTCGATAATCAAAGGTTCGAAACGTCGTATTTTGATGTACGTTCGTCGTAATGAAGTGATCCTGGTTTTTTTAGAAAGATAAGAGAAATACCAACATGTTTCCTGAAGAAGCCGAGATCTGTATCAATCTCTATCGGAGTGAAATTCCTTCTTCAAGCTTGACATGTGATACTGTTCGTGACAATCAGAACTTGCAACCGTCTGCTGATAATTTCCGGAGCTTTGGGTGTTCAAAAGTATTGATCTGGTATCTTTGGAAGGCCCAAATAAATATCTACAACTCTCGTGAAGAGGTCAAGAGCGAAATCGATCTCTATCTTTGTCAAAATGCATCCGTAAGTTGGTGACGTGATGTCGTTCCAGTCTGTTATACCTTTGTAGTGTCTGATGGCCATATATTGAGCTGATCGTTTTCGAATTGGATGAAACCGGTGTCCCATTAAAGCTAATATCCATATAAACAAGTTTCATGAAGACATCGTATCGTTATTCGGCCAGTAACAGGGTCAAAGAAGCATAGTATGCTAAATGGTCAGAATGCTATGAGCTAAATAGCCTTGTGAATGTGCCAAGTGGATAACCAAGCCCCTTAGCTCTTTCAAGATGCATCCAGTGAAGCTAATCAAGCGTCTACTCAGAATACAGACCATTTTAATGGGTGGAGAAGTAATTTTGAATCGAAGTATTAAGATATTCAAAGACCAATGTTGACCAAAAAATGAGGTACCTTTTTCAATAAACTCTGAAGCATCAAGTACTGTAATAGAAGAAGACAAAACCTTCAGCAACTCCAATAGACGAAAGCGAAAAAAAGGCGCGAATAAAGGCAAAATTACAAAAGCAGCAACAGCAAAAAGACTGAAGATTGAAGTCAACCGTCGGCTGCCCATAATCAAGCGTCCAAAACGTCGTATTTTTAGGTACGCTCGTCCTAATGAAGTGATCTTGGTTTTAGTAGAAAGATAATAGAAATAACTACTTGATTCCTAAAGAAGCCGAGATCTGTGTCAATCTCTATCGGAGTGAAATTCCTTCTTCGAGCTTAAGATGTGATACTGTTCGTGACAATCAGAACATGCAACCGTCTGCTGACAATTTCTGGAGCTTTGGCTGTTCAAAATTATCGATCTCGGTATCATTGGAAGGCTCAAAGAAATATCTGCAACTCTCGTGAATAGGTCAAGAATGAAATCGATCTCTATCTTTGTCAAAATGCATCCGTAATTTGGTGACGTGATGTCGTTCCAGACTGTTATACATTTGCAGTGTCTGATGACGATATATTGAGCTGATCGTTTTTGAATTGGATGAAACCAATGTCTCATTAAAGCTAATATCCATATAAACAAGTTTCATGAAGACATCGTATCGTAATTCGGCCAGTAACAGGGTCCAAGAAGCATAACACGCTAAATTGTCCGAATGCTATGAGTTAAATAGCCTTGTGAATGTGCCAAGTGGATAACCAAGTGCCTAAGCTCTTTTAAGAAGCATCCAGTGAAGCTAATCAAGCATCTACTCAGTATACAGACCATGATGACGGGTGGAGAAGTAAATTTGAATCGAAGTATTAAGATATTCCAAGACCAAGCTTGACCAGAAAATGAGGTACCTTTTTCAAGAAAGTTCTGAAGCATCAAGTACTGTAATAGAAGAAGACAAAACCTTCAGCAACTCCAATAGTCGAAAGAGAAAAAAAGCGTGAATAAAGGCAAAAGTACTAAAGCAGTAACAACAAAAAGACTGAAAATTGAAGTCAACCGTCTGCTGCCGATAATCAAGGGTCCGAAACGTCGTATTTTGAGGTACGCTCGTCCTAATGAAGTGATCTTAGTTTTATTAGAAAGATAATAGAAATACCTACATATTTCCTGAAGAAGCCGAGATCTGTATCAATCTCTATCGGAGTGAAATTCCTTCTTCAAGCTTGACATGTGTACTGTTCGTGACAATCAGAACTTGCAACCGTCTGCTGACAATTTCTGGAGCTTTGGGTGTTCAAAATTATTGATCTCGCTATCGTTGGAAGGCTCAAAGAAATATCTGCAACTCTCGTGAATAGGTCAAGTGCGAAATCGATCTCTATCTTTGTCAAAATGCATCCGTAAGTTGGTGACGTGATGTCGTTCCAGTCTGTTATACCTTTGTAGTGTGTGATGGCCTTATATTGAGCTGATCGTTTTTGAATTGGATGAAACCGATGTCTCATTAAAGCTAATATCCATATAAACAAGTTTCATGAAGACATCGTATCGTAATTCGGCCAGTAACAGGGTCCAAGAAGCATAATATGCTAAATGGTCCGAATGCTATGAGTTAAATAGCCTAGTGAATGTGCCAAGTGGAAAACCAAGTGCCTAAGCTCTTCTAAGAAGCATCCAGTGAAGCTAATCAAGCATCTACTCAGAATACAGACCATTATGACGGGTGGAGAAGTAAATTTGAATCGAAGTATTAAGATATTCCAAGACCAAGCTTGACCAGAAAATGAGGTACCTTTTTCAAGAAAGTTCTGAAGCATCAAATACTGTAATAGAAGAAGCCAAAACCTTCAGCAACTCCAATAGTCGAAAGAGAAAAAAAGCGTGAATAAAGGCAAAAGTACAAAAGCAGTAACAACAAAAAGACTGAAGATTGAAGTCAACCGCCTACTGCCAATAATCAAGGGTCCGAAACGTCGTATTTTGAGGTACGCTCGTCCTAATGAAGTGATCTTAGTTTTGTTAGAAAGATAATAGAAATAGCTACATATTTCCGGAAGAAGTCGAGATCTGTATCAATCTCTATCGGAGTGAAATTCCTTCTTCAAGCTTGACATGTGATACTGTTCGTGACAATCAGAACTTGCAACCGTCTGCTGAAAATTTCTGGAGCTTTGGGTGTTCAAAATTATTGATCTCGCTATCGTTGGAAGGCTCAAAGAAATATCTGCAACTCTCGTGAATAGGTCAAGAGCGAAATCGATCTCTATCTTTATCAAAATGCATCCGTAAGTTGGTGACGTGATGTCGTTCCAGTCTGTTATACCTTTGTAGTGTGTGATGGCCTTATATTGAGCTGATCGTTTTCAAATTGGATGAAACCGATGTCTCATTAAAGCTAATATCCATATAAACAAGTTTCATGAAGACATCGTATTGTAATTCGGCCAGTATCAGGGTCCAAGAAGCATAATACGCTAAATGGTCCGAATGCTATGAGTTAAATAGCCTTGTGAATGTGCCAAGCGGATAACCAAGTGCCTAAGCTCTTTTAAGAAGCATCCAGGGAAGCTAATCAAGCATCTACTCAGAATACAAACCATTATGACGGGTGGAGAAGTAAATTTGAATCGAAGTATTAAGATATTCCAAGACCAAGCTTGACCAGAAAATGAGGTACCTTTTTCAAGAAAGTTCTGAAGCATCAAGTACTGTAATAGAAGAAGACAAAATCTTCAGCAACTCCAATAGACGAAAGAGTAAAAAAGCGTGAATAAAGGCAAAAGTACAGAAGCAGCAACAGCAAAAAGACTGAAGATTGAAGTCAACCGTCTGCTGCTGATAATCAAAGGTTCGAAACGTGGTATTTTGAGGTACGCTCGTCCTAATGAAGTGATCTTGGTTTTTTTAGAAAGATAATAGAAATACCTACATATTTCCGGAAGAAGCCGAGATCTGTATAAATCTCTATCGGAGTGAAATTCCTTCTTCGAGCTTAAGATGTGATACTGTTTGTGACAATCAGAACATGCAACCGTCTGCTGACATGTTATGGAGCTTTGGGTGTTCAAAATTATCGATCTCGGTATCGTTGGAAGGCATAAAGAAATATCTTCAACTCTCGTGTAGAGCTTAAGTGCGAAATCGATCTCTATCTTTGTCAAAAGCATCCGTAAGTTGGTGATGTGATGTCGTTCCAGAGTATTAGGATTGAATATTAGGATTAAGTTATAATCTTAATAAATATATGACTTGAGGTTTAAATATTAAGGTTAAGTTATAATCTTAATAAAATATTAATTGAGGTTGAGATAATAAGATTAAGTATAATACTTAATAAAGATAATGTTAAGTTAAGACTTAACAAAGAGAACAATTAACAAGACGATGATGTTATTGGTAACGACGTACTGTTACCGATGTTGCTGGTTAAATCATTCTTGATGCTTATTGATCAAGTTTGATGTTGTTAAATCATCTTTGATGCTTGTTGGTCAAAGTTGATAGCCATGTAATGGTGATGATGGATGGTTGGACATGTGTTTGCATGTTGTTGAGCATAGCATGCATCATGCGTCGACGTTGATACGTTGGGTGGAAAGCAAACGATGAATCGCGATAGTGGAGGCCACGATGGGTGTTATCCCGGCCTTGCGGGTACATTGGGTAGGGAAATTCCAGGTGACATGGGCTAGCTACCTATTGTCGGAGTGACCTAAAGGATAAGCTTGAGTACCCTGACTAGCCACTATACGTTATCAGGATTAGTGAGAGTGTTCGGGGATGGCCCACGGTCTGGCATAACATCCACGTTGATAACCGGACATGTACTCCTAATTGTCTTTCCAGAGTTAGAGTTGTTGGCCACATGCATACGGAGTAGTGATGTTGCATTCGCATTGACATGCATCTTTGATATGTATTGATTATACATGTGTTGATTGATGTATGTTGTATGTCATCTTAATTACTATTCCATTCCGTTTACATATATTTATGATCGTATTTCTCACCCCCATCCTTTGTTGTTCTTGTGCATATGATGTTGCATGTGCAGAGGAGGGTGAGCATGCTGACGAGGAGTGATCCCGTGAAGATCTCTCTTAGTAGTAGTAGATAGGATTTACATTCAGTTGTTTAGTTTTATTCCGATGTGTTATCGGTATATGTATACCAACTCTGATTATGTGACATCGGGTTTCGGGTTTCGTTTATGATTAATGTTTTTCCGCAGTTGTTTTATGTTTAAAATGTTTTCGGATCATGTGGTACTTGCTACCTTTTATGTTAAAGTTTTAAAATTTTATTTAACTTGCATGCTTTATTTTATTTTATCGTATGCGGGGTAGCGGGTGTCACATTTAGTGGTATCAGAGCGGACCTCTCCCAATACGGTGTGGTTCGGGGACGAACCAAGCGGAAGCTGGTGGGCATGTAACACCCGGGGCTGACGAGGGCGGGGAGTGATCGCCGGTGCATGAGGCACGGACAAGGAGCGGCTCCTGGCAGGCTTCTAAGCGGAGGGATACATGAATGAACCAAATTCACACCAGAATGAGAGGGATCCTGAGGCTGTGCAGGTATAGGACTGTACGGTTGAAGGAAGGCTTATAAGAATTGATTTGTACTACCTATACCAATAAGATGCATCTTCTTTTCGGTAGCCCATCACTTAAGAACTCCAAAGTTAAGCGTGCTTGACTTGGAGTAATTCTGGGATGGGTGACCTCCTGGGAAGTTTTCCTAGGAAGCGTGTGAGTGAGGACAAAGCACGCTGAAGAGACCCGTGTCGGTTTGTGGGGACAGTCGGCAATCCTTAAAGCAGTCCGGGCCGTTACAAATGGTATCAGAGCCGGTCTGTCCTACAGGCCGGGGTATATGTCTGTTGTGTTCTCTTCTGTGTGCTCTTATGTGATTGTCCATGACGATGGTATAGAGTATTATGTGTTTAGTCTTGCTTTGCTTAACTTCCGACATTGAGCAGTTTGCTTGAATGATGCAGGAAGTTATGGCAGGTAGAAACGATCGTGCGATTGCTGATGCCCTGGAAGCATTAGCTAATGCCATAGGGCAGAATCAGAATCACAACGGAGGTGGACCTGCTGAATTTCAGGGTTTGGATAAATTCCAGAGGAATAATCCGCCATCCTTCAAGGGAGCTTATGACCCTGAAGGTGCTCAGACATGGATCCGAGAGCTTGAGAAGATTTTTCGATCCATGGCATGCACCGATGCTCAGAAGGTTACCTTTGCTACCTTCATGTTGGTAGAGGAAGCTGAACATTGGTGGGAGAATTGTCGCCAACGTTTAGAAGCTGAAGGCACCGTGGTTACTTGGGATGCCTTCAAGGAGAGATTCTTGGGGAAATATTTCCCTGCTGATATACGTGACAAGAAGGAGATGGAGTTTCTGGCATTGACTCAAGGAAACATGTCCGTTGGGGATTATGCCACTAAGTTTGAGGAGCTGTCACGTTACTATCCACTCTATCAGTATTGTAATGATGATCGCTCCAAGTGTGTGAAGTTCGAGAATGGTTTGCGTCCAGAGATTAAGCAAGCCATCAGTTACCAGGAGATCCGTGTTTTCCCCACCTTGGTGAACAAGTGCAGAATCTTTGAGGAAGACTACAAGTTCAGAGTTTCTCAGTTCAGGAGTTCTGGTCCCCAAGGTAGCAAGAGGACGACCCAACAGGACAAAGGAAAACAACAGTTGGCACCAGTTGGTCGTGGATTCAAGTTTGCCGGCAAGAAATCGCAGTATACATCGGGACCAGCCAGTGGCGGAGGATTTGCCTCTTCTAGGCCAATCAGGTGTGGCAAGTGTGGTAAGGAGCACCTTACTCGTGACTGCAAGGAGACAGACATCATCTGCTTCAAGTGTGGGAAGCCTGGTCATATCAGTAAGGATTATAGTGGAGCAAAGATGGAGCCACAGAGTGCTAGTAAGAGTTCTCAAGCCAATCAACTGAGGACAAGTGGAAGAGTCTTCACTCTCAGTGGAGCTGAAGCCTCAGAATCTGAAGACCTGATTCAAGGTAAGTGCCTCATCAAAGGGACTCCTTTAATAGTGTTGTTTGATTCGGGTGCGTCGCATTCCTTTATATCACATGACTGTGTTGAGTACCTTAGATTACCTGTTGCCCAACTTGAATATGATCTAGTTGTTGCTACCCCTACCAATAAGCCTGTTGTTACCTCACATATTTGTAAAGGTTGTTCCATTGTCATTGATGATAGAAATTTCATAGTTGATCTTATATGCTTACCCCTTAAACAACTTGATGTTATTCTTGGTATGGACTGGTTATCTGCCAATCATGTCCTTTTAAATTGCTTTGATAAAACTGTTGTTTTTGGAACTGCTGTCGATCCTAAGGATCCGAGTTTTATGACTGCCAACCAAGTCAAGGCTTCTATTAGAGAAGAAGCCCAAGTATACATGATCTTATCTTCCCTGGAAGTAGAGAGAAAGGCTGAGGTTAAAGATGTGCCAGTTGTGAGAGAGTTTCCAGAAGTTTTTCCCGAGGATATTTATAGTTTGCCACCTGAGAGAGAGGTTGAGTTTAGCATAGACTTAGTGCCAGGTACAGGACCTATATCCATAGCACCATACAGGATGTCCCCTCTAGAGCTAGCTGAGTTGAAGAAACAGTTAGAGGAATTGCTCCAGAAGCAGTTTGTTAGGCCTAGTGTGTCTCCATGGGGAGCGCCAGTGTTGTTGGTGAAGAAAAAAGATGGCAGCATGAGGTTGTGTGTCGATTACCGACAGCTCAACAAGGTGACTATTAAGAATAGGTATCCTCTTCCTAGGATAGATGACCTTATGGACCAGCTGATAGGAGCTTGTGTGTTTTCTAAGATAGATTTGAGATCAGGCTATCACCAAATTCGGGTCAAGTCTGAGGACATTCCAAAGACTGCGTTCAGAACGCGCTATGGCCATTATGAGTATCTAGTTATGCCTTTTGGTGTGACTAATGCCCCTGCTGTGTTCATGGACTACATGAACAAGATCTTCCATCCATACTTGGATAGGTTTGTAGTTGTCTTCATAGATGATATCCTAGTATACTCTAAGACTAAGGAGGAGCATGAGGAACACTTGAGGATAGTCTTGGAAACCCTTAAGGAAAAACAGTTGTATGCCAAGTTGTCCAAGTGTGAGTTTTGGTTAGAAGAGGTGAGTTTCTTAGGACACATCATCTCTAAAGGAGGGATAGCCGTGGACCCAGCTAAGGTAGAAACTGTGCTCCATTGGGAAGCACCTAAGTCAGTGACCGAGGTTAGAAGTTTCTTGGGTTTGGCCGGGTACTATAGGAGGTTTATAGAAGGATTCTCTAAGATAGCTTTGCCTATGACCCGCCTTACTAAGAAAGGTCAGATCTTCGTGTGGGACTCTAAGTGTGAGGAAAGTTTTCAGGAGTTGAAGAATAGGTTGACATCTGCACCTGTGTTAGTGTTACCCAATCCTAGTGAACCTTTTGTAGTATATTGTGATGCTTCGAAGCAAGGTTAAGGTGGTGTGTTGATGCAGAATGGTCAGGTAGTAGCTTATGCTTCTAGGCAGCTTAAGATCCATGAGAAGAACTACCCCACTCACGACTTGGAGCTAGGAGCGATAGTGTTTGCCTTAAAAATTTGGAGGCATTATCTCTATGGAGCTAGATTTGAGGTCTTTAGTGGTCATAAGAGTTTGAAATACCTGTTTGACCAAAAGGAGCTGAATATGAGACAGCGTAGGTGGATGGAATTTCTTAAGGATTATGAGTTTGAGTTGAGTTACCACCCAGGTAAGGCCAATGTAGTGGCTGATGCTTTGAGTAGAAAAACCTTACATGTTTCAGCTTTGATGGTTAGAGAGATGGATTTGATAGAGGAGTTTAGAGATTTGAGTTTAGTTTGGGAAGTTACCCCTAAGAGCATTAGGCTAGGAATGTTGAAAATCACTAGCAGTTTGATGGATCAGATTAGAGAAGGGCAGAAGATAGATGTATACCTTTTAGACCAGAGAGAGTTGATTGCTCAAGGTAGAAATCTCAGTTTTAAGGATGGGACTGATGGAATTTTGAGGTTTCAAGATAGAGTTTGTATACCTGATATTCCAGAGCTTAGGAAGTTGATCCTTGAGGAAGGGCATAGGAGTGGTTTGAGTGTTCACCCAGGAGCCACAAAGATGTATCAGGATCTGAGACGGATGTTTTGGTGGCCTAGGATGAAAAAGGATGTGGCTGAGTTTGTTTATGCTTGCCTAGTGTGTCAGAAGGCTAAGATAGAACACCAGAAACCTTCAGGTAAGTTGCAACCTTTGAGTATCCCTGAGTGGAAGTGGGATAGTATCTCTATGGATTTTGTGTCTGGACTCCCTAGGACTCCAACTGGTTGTGATGCCATATGGGTTGTTGTGGACAGGTTAACCAAATCTGCCCATTTTATTCCTATAAACATGGAATATCCATTAGAGAAGTTGACTGGGTTGTATATCAAAGAAATAGTTAGATTGCATGGTGTACCCTCTAGCATAATTTCAGACAGAGATCCTAGATTTACCTCTAGATTTTGGAATAGTTTGCATGAGGCCTTAGGAACTAAGCTTAGATTGAGTTCAGCTTATCATCCACAGACCGATGGTCAGTCCGAGAGGACAATCCAATCCTTAGAAGACTTGTTCAGGGCATGTGTGCTAGAGCAGTCGGGTAGTTGGGATAAGTTTTTACCCCTTATAGAGTTCACCTACAACAATAGTTTCCATTCCAGTATTGGGATGGCACCTTATGAGGCTTTGTATGGGAGGAGGTGTAGGACACCCTTGTTGCGAGTTACTCCAACAACTGGGGTTGGCAGGGTAATGAAAGCGCGGAAACTTACTCCTAGATTCATTGGCCCTTACCAAATTCTAAAAAGAGTCGGTGAAGTCGCCTACCAGATAGCCTTACCCCCGTTCTTGTCAAACCTTCATAATGTGTTTCATGTGTCTCAACTTCGAAAATATGTTCATGATCCAAGCCATGTGATAGTACCCGATGTTATTCGACTAAAGGATAACTTGACCTTTGAGGTGCTACCACTTCGGGTTGAAGATAGAAGGGTCAAGCAGCTGAGAGGGAAGGAAATTCCCTTGGTCAAGGTCATTTGGAGTGGAGCTACAGAAGAAAGTGCTACGTGGGAGTTGGAGAGCAAGATGAAGGAGTCATACCCGCATCTGTTTACTCAAGGTGAGTAGAAATTTCGAGGACGAAATTTTTTATAAGGGGGGTGGAATTGTAACACCCTGCTCTTTCACTTCTCTGTATATATGTATTGATACTTGCTCATAGATGCTTGCATATGTCGTTTTTGCTTGTTTTTGGTACATAAGTTCATAGTTGTAATAGTTCAGCCTTTAGAATAATCAATTCATCCGAGTCTAAATAACCTGTTTCACGGTTTTGGCCATATCTTGAGTTCTAGACATCCGATCGAGATGATCTAGGATGCGTTGGAAAGCTTAGAGGATTACCTACAAGTTTTATTCAGGTGTCGATGCCAAAATCGATTGGGAAATCGATTTGGGAAATCGATTTCCAGGTGAAGAAAATCGATTTCCAGAAGGAGGAAATCGATTCTTTGAAGGGCAAAATCGATTTCTTTGATAAGAAAATCGATTTGGCCCAAGGAAAATCGATTTTCATGGATGTTGAAATCGATTTTCATGCGTGTCAGAGCTTGTGTACGCGTTCGGGTTACTGGGCTATGCTGTGTACGGCCCATTCGTCCTAAAACGTCCCTAACAGCTATATATACATAGCGTATGACCTAAACCTAGTATCCACACCCTATTGTACACACTTTTTGCCTCTTCTCATCCCTAAGAGCTCTAATTGATCTCTCGCTCTAGAAAACCCAAAGGACGAATCCTGCTTGGGTGTTCTTCGTCAAGAACACGCCGTTGTTTGGCTAGTCTATCCCTGCTGCTAGAGTTAATCTCCTAAGTTAGAAACCAAGGTGAGTTTCTAATCCTAGTTTTGTTTTCCCTTTTAATCCTTAACTTAAGGATCGACTCTACTTTCCAGTGTTGCGATCGTGATCAAGTGCTGAACCCGTAAGAAGGAACCGTAGCAGAACTTGGATTTGTTCTCTTTCCCTTAGGCTGTGAATCGTCATACCAGGTATGGGGGGGAGAAAATTGATCATGAGTATGTGGGTTTTGGGATAGGTTAAGATGAAGGGGTTAACCCATGACCCCTATATGTTTGTCTATATGCATTGTAAGTGCCTATGAATGTTGTTATGTTGTTTTCTGGCTGTACGAATATTGATTGATGAATAATCTGATGTCATAACATGTTTATAACTATGAGTACATGATTATTATGAATGTTGATGAATTGATGATGATGAACATGTTGTTTATGCCATGATATGGTGTCTTATTAATCCTATACTATTAGAACATAGTTATAGGGAGAAAATAAATAGGCAATGTGAGATTGATGACTAAGGATTAGTTTGAGAACCCTTAGGTTATGATTCATGAGTGTTGAAATAATCAAATTGATGATAAATAGCTTAGGCTCGAATGATATGTTAATTAGAGAATGTAGATTGGTCTATAGCGGAAGAAACCCGTTGCTGTATGAATTGACACCCAGAAATCGATTTCCAGCACATGGAAATCGATTGAATCGACCAAGAATCGATTTCCAGAGCGTGGAAATCGATTTGGCCTTGTAGAAATCGATTTTTAGAATCGATTTTCCCTTGTTCAAAATCGATTGGGGAAATCGATTTGAACATGCTGAAATCGATTTTCAGAGATTGGAAATCGATGTTGAAGACTTGAGAAATCGATTCCAGAGAATGGAAATCGATTCTCACGTGCCCAGGAACAGTTTTGACCCCTTATGCTTGATGGATAGTGTTATAAAGATTAAGTTACAATTTTAATAAACATATGACTTGAGGTTTAAATATTAAGATTAAGTTATAATCTTAATAAGATATGAGTTGTGGTTTAGATATTAAGATTAAGTTATAATCTTAATAACTATATGATTTGAGGTTTAAATACTAAGATTAAGTTATAATCTTATAACTATATGATTTGAGGTTTAGATATTAAGATTAAGTTATAATCTTAATAAGATATGAATTGAGATTTAAATATTAAGATTAAGATATGAATTGTGGTTTAGATATTAAGAATATGTTATAATTTTAATAACTATATGACTTGTGGTTTAGATATTAAGATTAAGTTATAATCTTAATAAGATATGAATTGAGGTTTAGATATTAGGATTAAGTTACAATCTTAATAAATATATGACTTGAGGTTTGAATATTAGGATTAAGTTATAATCTTAATAAATATATGACTTGAGGTTTAAATATTAAGGTTAAGTTATAATCTTAATAAAATATTAATTGAGGTTAATAAAATATTAATTGAGGTTGAGATAATAAGATTAAGTATAATACTTAATAAAGATAATGTTAAGTTAAGACTTAACAAAGAGAACAATTAACAAGACGATGATGTTATTGGTAACGACGTACTGTTACCGATGTTGCTGGTTAAATCATTCTTGATGCTTATTGATCAAGTTTGATGTTGTTAAATCATCTTTGATGCTTGTTGGTCAAAGTTGATAGCCATGTAATGGTGATGATGGATGGTTGGACATGTGTTTGCATGTTGTTGAGCATAGCATGCATCATGCGTCGACGTTGATACGTTGGGTGGAAAGCAAACGATGAATCGCGATAGTGGAGGCCACGATGGGTGTTATCCCGGCCTTGCGGGTACATTGGGTAGGGAAATTCCAGGTGACATGGACTAGCTACCTATTGTCGGAGTGACCTAAAGGATAAGCTTGAGTACCCTGACTAGCCACTATACGTTATCAGGATTAGTGAGAGTGTTCGGGGATGGCCCACGGTCTGACATAACATCCACGTTGATAACCGGACATGTACTCCTAATCGTCTTTCCAGAGTTAGAGTTGTTGGCCACATGCATACGGAGTAGTGATGTTGCATTCGCATTGACATGCACCTTTGATATGTATTGATTATACATGTGTTGATTGATGTATGTTGTATGTCATCTTAATTACTATTCCATTCCATTTACATATATTTATGATCGTATTTCTCACCCCCATCCTTTGTTGTTCTTGTGCATATGATGTTGCATGTGCAGAGGAGGGTGAGCATGCTGACGAGGAGTGATCCCGTGAAGATCTCTCTTAGTAGTAGTAGATAGGATTCACATTCAGTTCTTTAGTTTTATTCCGATGTGTTATCGGTATATGTATACCAACTCTGATTATGTGACATCGGGTTTCGGGTTTCGTTTATGATTAATGTTTTTCCGCAGTTGTTTTATGTTTAAAATGTTTTCGGATCATGTGGTACTTGCTACCTTTTATGTTAAAGTTTTAAAATTTTATTTAACTTGCATGCTTTATTTTATTTTATCGTATGCGGGGTAGCGGGTGTCACAACAGTCATACCTTTGTAGCGTCTGATGGCCATATATTAAGCAGATGGTGTTCGAATTGGATGAAACCGGTATTAATTAAAGCTAATATCCTTATAAACAAGTTTCATGATGACATCGAATCGTAATTCGGCCAGTAACAGGGTCAAAGAAGCATAATACGCTAAATGGTCACAATGCTATGAGTTAAATAGCCTTGTGAATGTGCCAAGTGGTAAACCAAGCGCCTTAGCTCTTTTAAGATGCGTCCAGTGAAGCTAATCAAACGTCTACTCAGAATACAGACCATTTTAATGGGTGGAGAAGTAATTTTGAATCGAAGTATTAAGATATTCAAAGACTAATGTTGACCAGAAAATGAGGTACCTCTTTCATTAAAGTTCTGAAGCATGAAGTACTGTAATAGAAGAAGACAAAACCTTCAGCAACTCTAATAGACGAAGGTGAAAAAAAGCGTGAATAAAGGCAAAATTACAAAAGCAGCAACAGCAAAAAGACTGAAGATTGAAGCCAACCGTCTGCGGCCCATAATCAAGGGTCCGAAACGTCGTATTTTGAGGTATGCTCGTCCTAATGAAGTGATCATGGTTTTTTTGAAAGATAATAGAAATACCTACTTGTTTCCTTAAGAATCCAAGATCTGTATCAATCTCTATCGGAGTAAAATTCCTTCTTCGAGCTTAAGATGTGATATTGTTCGTGACAATCAGAACATGCAACCATCTGCTGACAATTTCTGGAGCTTTGGGTGTTCAAAATTATCGATCTCGGTATCGTTGGAAGGCTCAAAGAAATATCTGTAACTCTCGTGAAGAGGTCAAGAGCGAAATCGATCTCTATCTTTGTCAAAATGCATCCGTAAGTTGGTGACGTGATGTCATTCTAGACTGTTATACCTTTGTAGTGTCTGATGGCCATATATTGAGCTGATCGTTTTCGAATTGGATAAACCGGTTTCTCATTAAAGCTAATATCCATATAAACAAGTTTCATGAAGACATCGTATCGTAATTCGGCTAGTAACAGGGTCAAAGAAGCATAATACGCTAAATGGTCAGAATGCTATGAGTTAAATAGCCTTGTGAATGTGCCAAGTGGATAACCAAGCCCCTTAGCTCTTTTAAGAAGCGTCCAGTGAAGCTAATCAAGCATCTAATCAGAATACAGACCATTATGATGGGTGGAGAAGTAAATTTGAATTGAAGTATTAAGATATTCAAAGACAACTCTTGACCAAAAAATGAGGTACCTTTTTTAATAAAGTTCTGAAGCATCAAGTACTGTAATAGAAGAAGACAAAACTTTCAGCAACTCCAATAGACTAAAGCAAAAAAAAGCGTGAATAAAGGCAAAATTACAAAAGCAGCAACAACAAAAAGACTGAAGATTGATGCCAACCGTCTGCTGCCCATAATCAAGGGCCCGAAACGTCGTATTTTGAGATACGCTCGTCCTAATGAAGTGATCTTCGGTTTGTTAGAAAGATAATAGAAATACCTACTTGTTTCCTGAAGAATCCGAGATCAGTAACAATCACTATCGGAGTGAAATTCCTTCTTCAAGCTTGAGATGTGATACAGTTCGTGACAATCAGAACATGCAACCGTCTGCTGACAATTTCTGGTGCTTTGGGTGTTCAAAATTATCGATCTCGGTATCGTTGGAAGACTCAAAGAAATATGTACAACTCTCGTGAGTAGGTCAAGAGCGAAATCGATCTCTATCTTTGTCAAAATGCATCCGTAATTTGGTGACGTGATGTCGTTCCAGACTGTTATACCTTTGTAGTGTATGATGGCCATATATTGAGCTGATTGTTTTCGAATTGGATGAAACCGATGTCTCATTAAAGCTAATATCCATATAAACAAGTTTCATAAAGACATCGTATCGTAGTTCGACCAGCAACAGGGTCAAAGAAGCATAATACTCTAAATGGTCACAATGCTATGAGTTAAATAGCCTTGTGAATGTGCCAAGTGGATAACCAAGCGCCTTAGCTCTTTTAAGATGCGTCCAGTGAAGCTAATCAAACGTCTACTCAGAATACAGACCATTTTAATGGGTGGAGAAGTAATTTTGAATCGAAGTATTAAGATATTCAAAGACTAATGTTGACCAGAAAATGAGGTACCTCTTTCAATAAAGTTCTGAAGCATGAAGTACTGTAACAGAAGAAGACAAAACCTTCAGCAACTCTAATAGACGAAAGTGAAAAAAAGCGTGAATAAAGGCAAAATTACAAAAGGAGCAACAGCAAAAAGACTGAAGATTGAAGCCAACCGTCTGCGGCCCATAATCAAGGGTCCGAAACGTCGTATATTGAGGTATGCTCGTCCTAATGAAGTGATCATGGTTTTTTTGAAAGATAATAGAAATACCTACTTGTTTCCTTAAGAATCCAAGATCTGTATCAATCTCTATCGGAGTAAAATTCCTTCTTCGAGCTTAAGATGTGATATTGTTCGTGACAATCAGAACATGCAACCATCTGCTGACAATTTCTGGAGCTTTGGGTGTTCAAAATTATCGATCTCGGTATCGTTGGAAGGCTCAAAGAAATATCTGTAACTCTCGTGAAGAGGTCAAGAGCGAAATCGATCTCTATCTTTGTCAAAATGCATCCGTAAGTTGGTGACGTAATGTCATTTCATATTGTTATACCTTTGTAGTGCCTGATGGCCATATATTGAGCTGATCGTTTTCGAATTGGATGAAACCGGTGTCTCATTAAAGCTAATATCCATATAAACAAGTTTCATGAAGACATCGTATCGTATTTTGGCCAGTAACAGGGTCAAAGAAGCATAATACGCTAAATGGTCACAATGCTATGAGTTAAATAGCCTTGTGAATGTGCCAAGTGGATAACCAAGCGCCTTAGCTCTTTTAAGATGCGTCCAGTGAAGCTAATCAAACGTCTACTCAGAATACAGACCATTTTAATGGGTGGAGAAGTAATTTTGAATCGAAGTATTAAGATATTCAAAGACTAATGTTGACCAGAAAATGAGGTACCTCTTTCAATAAAGTTCTGAAGCATGAAGTACTGTAATAGAAGAAGACAAAACTTTCAGCAACTCCAATAGACTAAAGCAAAAAAAAGCGTGAATAAAGGCAAAATTACAAAAGCAGCAACAACAAAAAGACTGAAGATTGATGCCAACCGTCTGCTGCCCATAATCAAGGGTCCGAAACGTCGTATTTTGAGATACGCTCGTCCTAATGAAGTGATCTTCGTTTTGTTAGAAAGATAATAGAAATACCTACTTGTTTCCTAAAAAAGCCGAGATCTGTATCAATCTCTATCAGAGTGAAATTCCTTCTTCAAGCTTAAGATGTAATATTGTTCGTGATAATCAGAACATGCAATCGTCTGCTGATAATTTCTGGAGCTTTGGCTGTTCAAAATTATCAATCTCGGTATCGGTGTAAGGCTCAAAGAAATATCTGCAACTCTCGTGAAGAGGTCAAGAGCGAAATCGATCTCTGTCTTTGTCAAAATGCATCCGTAAGTTGGTGACGTGATGTCATTCCATATTGTTATACCTTTGTAGTGTCTGATGGCCATATATTGAGCTGATCGTTTTCGAATTGGATGAAACCGGTGTCTCATTAAAGCTAATATCCATATAAACAAGTTTCATGAAGACATCGTATCGTATTTTGCCAGTAACAGGGTCAAAGAAGCATAATACGTTAAATGGTTAGAATGCTATGAGTTAAATGGCCTTTTGAATGTGCCAAGTGGATAACCAAGCGCCTTAGCTCCTTTAAGAACTGTCCAGTGAAGCTAATCAACCGTCTACTCAGAATACAGACCATTTTAATGGGTGGAGAAGTAATTTTGAATCGAAGTATTAGGATATTCAAAGACCAATCTTGACCAGAAAATGAGGTACCTTTTTCAATAAAGTTCTGAAGCATCAAGTACTATAATAGAACGAGACAAAACCTTCAGCAAATCCAATAGACGAAAGCGAAAAAAAGCGTGAATAAAGGAAAAAGAACAAAAGCAGCAACAGCAAAAAGACTGAAGATTGAAGTCAAGCGTCTGCTGCCGATAATCAAGCGTCTGAAACGTCTTATTTTGTGGTACTCTCTTCCTAATGAAGTGATCTTGGTTTTGTTAGAAAGATAATAGAAATACCTACATGTTTCCTGAAGAATCCGAGATCAGTAACAATCTCTATCGGAGTGAAATTCCTTCTTCAAGCTTGAGATGTGATACAGTTCGTGACAATCAGAACATGCAACCGTCTGCTGACAATTTCTGGTGCTTTGGGTGTTCAAAATTATCGATCTCGGTATCGTTGGAAGACTCAAAGAAATATGTACAACTCTCGTGAGTAGGTCAAGAGCGAAATCGATCTCTATCTTTGTCAAAATGCATCCGTAATTTGGTGACGTGATGTCGTTCCAGACTGTTATACCTTTGTAGTGTATGATGGCCATATATTGAGCTGATTGTTTTCGAATTGGATGAAACCGATGTCTCATTAAAGCTAATATCCATATAAACAAGTTTCATAAAGACATCGTATCGTAGTTCGACCAGCAATAGGGTCAAAGAAGCATAATACTCTAAATGGTCAAAATGCTATGAGTTAAATAGCCTTGTGAATGTGCCAAGTGGACAACCAAGCACCTTAGCTCCTTTAAGAAACGTCCAGTGAAGCTAATCAAGCATCAACTTAGAATACAGACCATTATGATGGGTGGAGAATGAAATTTGAATCAAAGTATTAAGATATTCAAAGACCAAGATTGACCAGAAAATGAGGTACCTTTTTCAAGAAAGTTCTGAAGCATCAAGTACTGTAATACAAGAAGACAAAATCTTCAGCAACTCTAATAGACGAAAGAGTAAAAAAGCGTGAATAAAGGCAAAAGTACAGAAGCAGCAACAGCATAAAGACTGAAGATTGAAGTCAACCGTCTGCTGCCGATAATCAAAGGTTCGAAATGTCGTATTTTGATGTACGTTCGTCGTAATGAAGTGATCCTGGTTTTTTTAGAAAGATAAGAGAAATACCAACATGTTTCCTGAAGAAGCCGAGATCTGTATCAATCTCTATCGGAGTGAAATTCCTTCTTCAAGCTTGACATGTGATACTGTTCGTGACAATCGGAACTTGCAACCGTCTGCTGACAATTTCTGCAGCTTTGGGTGTTCAAAAGTATTGATCTGGTATCTTTGGAAGGCCCAAATAAATATCTACAACTCTCGTGAAGGGGTTAAGAGCGAAATCGATCTCTATCTTTGTCAAAATGCATCCGTAAGTTGGTGACGTGATGCCGTTCCTGACAGTCATATCTTTGTAGCGTCTGATGGCCATATATTAAGCAGATGGTGTTCGAATTGGATGAAACCGGTATTCATTAAAGCTAATATCCTTATAAACAAGTTTCATGAAGACATCGAATCGTAATTCGGCCAGTAACAGGGTCAAAGAAGCATAATACGCTAAATGGTCACAATGCTATGAGTTAAATAGCCTTGTGAATGTGCCAAGTGGATAACCAAGTGCCTTAGCTCTTTTAAGATGCGTCCAGTGAAGCTAATCAAACGTCTACTCAGAATACAGACCATTTTAACGGGTGGAGAAGTAATTTTGAATCGAAGTATTAAGATATTCAAAGACCAATGTTGACCAGAAAATGAGGTATCTTTTTCAATAGAGTTCTGAAGCATCAAGTACTGTAATAGAAGAAGACAAAACCTTTAGCAACTCTAATAGGCAAAAGCGAAAAAAAAGCGTGAATAAAGGCAAAATTACAAAAGCAGCAATAGCAAAAAGACTGAAGATTGAAGTCAACCGTCTGCGGCACATAATCAAGGGTCCGAAACGTCGTATTTTGAGGTATGCTCGTCCTAATGAAGTGATCATGGTTTTGTTGAAAGATAATATAAATACCTACTTGTTTCCTTAAGAATCCGAGATCTGTATCAATCTCTATCGGAGTAAAATTCCTTCTTCGAGCTTAAGATGTGATACTGTTCGTGGCAATCAGAACATGCAACCGTCTGCTGACAATTTCTGGAGCTTTGGGAGTTCAAAATTATTGATCCCGGTATCGTTGGAAGGCTCAAAGAAATATCTGCAACTCTCGTGAAGAGGTCAAGAGCGAAATTGATCTCTATCTTTGTCAAAATGCATCCGTAAGTTGGTGACGTGATGTCATTCCAGACTGTTATACCTTTGTAGCGTCTGATGGCCATATATTGAGCTGATCGTTTTCGAATTGGATAAACCGGTGTCTCATTAAAGCTAATATCCATATAAACAAGTTTCATGAAGACATCGTATCGTAATTCGGCTAGTAACAGGGTCAAAGAAGCATAATACGCTAAATGGTCAGAATGCTATGAGTTAAATAGCCTTGTGAATGTGCCAAGTGGATAACCGCGCCCCTTAGCTCTTTTAAGATGCGTCCAGTGAAGCTAATCAAGCTTCTACTCAGAATACAGACCATTTTAATGGGTGGAGAAGTAATTATGAATCGAAGTATTAAGATATTCAAAGACAACACTTGACCAGAAAATGAGGTACCTTTTTCAATAAAGTTCTGAAGCATCAAGTACTGTAATAGAAGAAGACAAAATCTTCAGCAACTCCAATAGACGAAAGAGTAAAAAAGCGTGAATAAAGGCAAAAGTACAGAAGCAGCAACAGCAAAAAGACTGAAGATTGAAGTCAAGCCTCTGCTGTCGGTAATCAAGGGTCCGAAACGTCGTATTTTGATGTACGCTCGTCCTAATGAACTGATCTTTGTTTTGTTAGAAAGATAAGATAAATACCAACATGTTTCCTGAAGAAGCCGAGATCTGTATCATATCGGAGTGAAATTCCTTCTTCATGCTTGACATGTGATACTGTTCGTGATAATCAGAACTTGCAACCGTCTGCTGACAATTTCTGGAGCTTTGGGTGTTCAAAATTATCGATCTCGCTATCGTTGGAAGGCTCAAAGAAATATCTGCAACTCTCGTGAATAGGTCAAGAGCGAAATCGATCTCTATCTTTGTCAAAATGCATCCGTAAGTTGGTGACGTGATGTCGTTCCAGACTGTTATACCTTTGTAGTGTCTGATGGCCATATATTGAGCTGATCGTTTTCGAATTGGATGAAACCGATGTCTCATTAAAGCTAAACTCCATATAAACAAGTTTCATGAAGACATCGTATCGTAATTCGGCCAGTAACAGGGTCAAAGAAGCATAATACGCTAAATGGTCCGAATGCTATGAGTTAAATAGCCTTGTGAATGTGCCAAGTGGATAACCAAGTGCCTAAGCTCTTTTAAGAAGCTTCCAGTGAAGCTAATCAAGCATCTACTCAGAATACAGACCATTATGACGAGTGGAGAAGTAAATTTGAATCGAAGTATTAAGATATTCCAAGACCAAGCTTGACCAGAAAATGAGGTACCTTTTTCAAGAAAGTTTGAAGCATCAAGTACTGTAATAGAAGAAGACAAAACCTTCAGCAACTCCAATAGTCGAAAGAGAAAAAAAGCGTGAATAAAGGCAAAAGTGCAAAAGCAGTAACAACAAAAAGACTGAAGATTGAAGTCAACCGTCTGCTGCCGATAATCAAGGTTCCGAAACTTCGTATTTTGAGGTACGCTCGTCCTAATGAAGTGATCTTAGTTTTGTTAGAAAGATAATAGAAATACCTACATATTTCCTGAAGAAGCCGAGATCTGTATCAATCTCTATCGGAGTGAAATTCCTTCTTCAAGCTTGACATGTGATACTGTTCGTGACAATCAGAACTTGTAACCGTCTGCTGACCATTTCTGGAGCTTTGGGTGTTCAAAAGTATCGATTTGGTATCTTTGGAAGGCCCAAATAAATATCTGCAACTCTCGTGAAGAGGTCAAGAGCGAAATCGATCTCTATCTTTGTCAAAATGCATCCGTAAGTTGGTGACGTGATGGCGTTCCAGACTGTTATACCTTTGTAGTGTCTGATGGCCATATATTGAGCTGATGGTTTTCGAATTGGATAAAACTGTGTCTCATTAAAGCTAATATCCATATAAACAAGTTTCATGAAGACATCGTATCGTAATTCGGCCAGTAACAGGGTCAAGAAGCATAATACGCTAAATGGTCAGAATGCTATGAGTTAAATAGCCTTGTGAATGTGCCAAGTGGATAACCAAGTGCCTAAGCTCTTTTAAGAAGCGTCCAGTGAAGCTAATCAAGCATCTACTCAGAATACAGACCATTATGACGGGTGGAGAAGTAAATTTGAATCGAAGTATTAAGATATTCAAAGACCAAGCTTGACCAGAAAATGAGGTACCTTTTTCAAGAAAGTTCTGAAGCATCAAGTACTGTAATAGAAGAAGACAAAATCTTCAGCAACTCCAATAGACGAAAGAGTAAAAAAGCGTGAATAAAGGCAAAAGTACAGAGGCAGCAACAGCAAAAAGACTGAAGATTGAAGTCAACCGTCTGCTGCCGATAATCAAAGTTTCGAAACGTCGTATTTTGATGTACGCTCGTCGTAATGAAGTGATCCTGGTTTTTTTTAGAAAGATAAGAGAAATACCAACATGTTTCCTGAAGAAGCCGAGATCTGTATCAATCTCTATCGGAGTGAAATTCCTTCTTCAAGCTTGACATGTGATACTGTTCGTGACAATCAGAACTTGCAACCGTCTGCTGACAATTTCTGGAGCTTTGGGTGTTCAAAAGTATCGATCTGGTATCTTTGGAAGGCCCAAATAAATATCTGCAACTCTCGTGAAGAGGTCAAAAGCGAAATCGATCTCTATCTTTGTCAAAATGCATCCGTAAGTTGGTGACGTGATGGCGTTCCAGACTGTTATACCTTTGTAGTGTCTGATGGCCATATATTGAGCTGATGGTTTTCGAATTGGATGAAAACGATGTCTCATTAAAGCTAATATCCATATAAACAAGTTTCATGAATCATCGATCGTAATTCGGCCAGTAACAGGGTCAAAGAAGCATAATACGCTAAATGGTCAGAATGCTATGAGTTAAATAGCCTTGTGAATGTGCCAAGTGGATAACCAAGCGCCTTAGCTCTTTTAAGAAGCGCCTAGTGAAGCTAATCAAGCGTCTACTCAGAATACAGACCATTATGATGGGTGGAGAAGTAAATTTGAATCGAAGTATTAAGATATTCAAAGACCAAGCTTGACCAGAAAATGAGGTACCTTTTTCAAGAAAGTTCTGAAGCAGCAAGTACTGTAATAGAAGAAGACAAAATCTTCAGCAACTCCAATAGACGAAAGAGTAAAAAAGCGTGAATAAAGGCAAAAGTACAGAAGCCAACAGCAAAAAGACTGAAGATTGAAGTCAACCGTCTGCTGCCGATAATCAAGGGTCCGAAACGTCGTATTTTGATGTACGCTCGTCCTAATGAAGTGATCTTGGTTTTTTTAGAAAGATAAGAGAAATACCAACATGTTTCCTGAAGAAGCCGAGATCTGTATCAATCTCTATCGGAGTGAAATTCCTTCTTCAAGCTTGACATGTGATACTGTTCGTGACAATCAGAACTTGCAACCGTCTGCTGACAATTTCTGGAGCTTTGGGTGTTCAAAAGTATCGATCTGGTATCGTTTGGAAGGCCCAAATAAATATCTGCAACTCTCGTGAAGAGGTCAAGAGCGAAATCGATCTCTATCTTTGTCAAAATGCATCCGTAAGTTGGTGACGTGATGGCATTCCAGACTGTTATACCTTTGTAGTGTCTGATGGCCATATATTGAGCTGATGGTTTTCGAATTGGATGAAAACGGTGTCTCATTAAAGCTAATATCCATATAAACAAGTTTCATGAAGACATCGTATCGTAATTCGGCCAGTAACAGGGTCAAAGAAGCATAATACGCTAAATGGTCAGAATGCTATGAGTTAAATAGCCTTGTGAATGTGCCAAGTGGATAACCAAGTGCCTAAGCTCTTTAAGAAGCGTCCAGTGAAGCTAATCAAGCATCTACTCAGAATACAGACCATTATACGGGTGGAGAAGTAAATTTGAATCGAAGTATTAAGATATTCAAAGACCAAGCTTGACCAGAAAATGAGGTACCTTTTTCAAGAAAGTTCTGAAGCATCAAGTACTGTAATAGAAGAAGACAAAATCTTCAGCAACTCCAATAGACGAAAGAGTAAAAAAAACATGAATAAAGGCAAAAGTACAGAAGCAGCAACAGCAAAAAGACTGAAGATTGAAGTCAACCGTCTGCTGCCGATAATCAAGGGTCCGAAACGTCGTATTTTGATGTACGCTCGTCCTAATGAAGTGATCTTGGTTTTGTTAGAAAGATAAGAGAAATACCAACATGTTTCCTGAAGAAGCCGAGATCTGTATCAATCTCGGAGTGAAATTCCTTCTTCAAGCTTGACATGTGATACTGTTCGTGACAATCAGAACTTGCAACCGTCTGCTGACAATTTCTGGAGCTTTGGGTGTTCAAAATTATCGATCTCGTATCGTTGGAAGGCTCAAAGAAATATCTGCAACTCTCGTGAAGAGGTCAAGAGCGAAATCGATCTCTATCTTTGTCAAAATGCATCCGTAAGTTGGTGACGTGATGTCGTTCCAGACTGTTATACCTTTGTAGTGTCTGATGGCCATATATTGAGCTGATCGTTTTCGAATTGGATGAAACCGATGTCTCATTAAAGCTAATATCCATATAAACAAGTTTCATGAAGACATCGTATCGTAATTCGGCCAGTAACAGGGTCAAAGAAGCATAATACGCTAAATGGTCAGAATGCTATGAGTTAAATAGCCTTGTGAATGTGCCAAGTGGATAACCAAGCGCCTTAGCTCTTTAAAAAGCGTCCAGTGAAGCTAATCAAGCATCAACTCAGAATACAAACCATTATGATGGTTGGAGAAGTAAATTTGAATCAAAGTATTAAGATATTCAAAGACCAAGATTGACCAGAAAATGAGGTACCTTTTTCAAGAAAGTTCTGAAGCATCAAGTACTGTAATACAAGAAGACAAATCTTCAGCAACTCCAATAGATGAAAGAGTAAAAAAGCGTGAATAAAGGCAAAAGTACAGAAGCAGCAACAGCAAAAAACTGAAGATTGAAGTCAACCGTCTGCTGCCGATAATCAAGGGTCCGAAACGTCGTATTTTGAGTACGCTCGTCCTAATGAAGTGATCTTGGTTTTTTTAGAAAGATAAGAGAAATACCAACATGTTTCCTGAAGAAGCCGAGATCTGTATCAATCTCTATCGGAGTGAAATTCCTTCTTCAAGCTTGACATGTGATACTGTTCGTGACAATCAGAACTTGCAACCGTTGCTGACAATTTCTGGAGCTTTGGGTGTTCAAAAGTATTGATCTGGTATCTTTGGAAGGCCAAATAAATATCTGCAACTCTCGTGAAGAGGTCAAGAGCGAAATCGATCTCTATCTTTGTCAAAATGCATCCGTAAGTTGGTGACGTGATGGCATTCCAGACTGTTATACCTTTGTAGTGTCTGATGGCCATATATTGAGCGATGGTTTTCGAATTGGATGAAACCGTGTCTCATTAAAGCTAATATCCATATAAACAAGTTTCATGAAGACATCGAATCGTAATTCGGCCAGTAACAGGGTCAAAGAAGCATAATACGCTAAATGGTCAGAATGCTATGAGTTAATAGCCTTGTGAATGTGCCAAGTGGATAACCAAGCGCCTAAGCTCTTTTAAGAAGCGTCCAGTGAAGCTAATCAAGATCTACTCAGAATACAGACCATTATGATGGGTGGAGAAGTAAATTTGAATCGAAGTATTAAGATATTCAAAGACCAAGCTTGACCAGAAAATGAGGTACCTTTTTCAAGAAAGTTCTGAAGCATCAAGTACTGTAATAGAAGAAGACAAAACCTTCAGCAACTCCAATAGACGAAAGAGAAAAAAAAGCGTGAATAAAGGCAAAATACAAAAGCAGCAACAGCAAAAAGACTGAAGATTGAAGTCAACGTCTGCTGCCGATAATCAAGGTTTCGAAACGTCGTATTTTGAGGTACGCTCGTCCTAATGAAGTGATCTTGGTTTTTTTTAGAAAGATAAGAGAAATACCTACATGTTTCCTGAAAAATCCGAGAACTGTATCAATCTCTATCGAGTGAAATTCCTTCTTCAAGCTTGAATGTGATACTGTTCGTGACAATCAGAACATGCAACCATCTGCTGACAATTTCTGGAGCTTTGGGTGTTCAAAAGTATCGATCTGGTATCTTGGAAGGCTCAAAGAAATATCTGCAACTCTCGTGAAGAGGTCAAGAGCGAAATCGATCTCTATCTTTGTCAAAATGCATCCGTAAGTTGGTGACGTGATGGCGTTCCAGACTGTTATACCTTTGTAGTGTCTGATGGCCATATATTGAGCTGATGGTTTTCGAATTGGATGAAAACGGTGTCTCATTAAAGCTAATATCCATATAAACAAGTTTCATGAAGACATCGTATCGTAATTCGGCCAGTAACAGGGTCAAAGAAGCATAATACGCTAAATGGTCAGAATGCTATGAGTTAAATAGCCTTGTGAATGTGCCAAGTGGATAACCAAGCGCCTTAGCTCTTTTAAGAAGCGTCCAGTGAAGCTAATCAAGCGTCTACTCAGAATACAGACCATTATGATGGGTGGAGAAGTAATTTGAATCGAAGTATTAAGATATTCAAAGACCAAGCTTGACCAGAAAATGAGGTACCTTTTTCAATAAAGTTCTGAAGCATCAAGTACTGTAATAGAAGAAGACAAAATCTTCAGCAACTCCAATAGACGAAAGAGAAAAAAAGCGTGAATAAAGGCAAAAGTACAAAAGCAGCAACAGCAAAAAGACTGAAGATTGAAGTCAACCTCTGCTGCCGATAATCAAGGTCCGAAACGTCGTATTTTGATGTACGCTCGTCCTAATGAAGTGATCTTGGTTTTGTTAGAAAGATAAGAGAAATACCTACATGTTTCCTGAAGAAGCCGAGATCTGTATCATATCGGAGTGAAATTCCTTCTTCAAGCTGACATGTGATACTGTTCGTGACAATCAGAACTTGCAACCGTCTGCTGACAATTTCTGGAGCTTTGGGTGTTCAAAATTATCGATCTCGGTATCGTTGGAAGGCTCAAAAAAATATCTGCAACTCTCGTGAAGAGGTCAAGAGCGAAATCGATCTCTATCTTTGTCAAAATGCATCCGTAAGTTGGTGACGTGATGTCGTTCCAGACTGTTATACCTTTGTAGTGTCTGATGGCCATATATTGAGCTGATCGTTTTCGAATTGGATGAAACCGATGTCTCATTAAAGCTAATATCCATATAAACAAGTTTCATGAAGACATCGTATCGTAATTCGGCCAGTAACAGGGTCAAAGAAGCATAATACGCTAAATGGTCCGAATGCTATGAGTTAAATAGCCTTGTGAATGTGCCAAGTGGATAACCAAGCGCCTAAGCTCTTTAAAAAAGCGTCCAGTGAAGCTAATCAAGCATCAACTCAGAATACAACCATTATGATGGGTGGAGAAGTAATTTGAATCAAAGTATTAAGATATTCAAAGACCAAGCTTGACCAGAAAATGAGGTACCTTTTTCAAGAAAGTTCTGAAGCATCAAGTACTGTAATAGAAGAAGACAAAATCTTCAGCAACTCCAATAGAAGAAAGAGTAAAAAAGCGTGAATAAAGGCAAAAGTACAAAAGCAGCAACAGCAAAAAGACTGAAGATTGAAGTCAACCGTCTGCTGCCGATAATCAAGGGTCCGAAACGTCGTATTTTGAGGTACGCTCGTCCTAATGAAGTGATCTTGGTTTTTTTAGAAAGATAAGAGAAATACCTACATGTTTCCTGAAGAAGCCGAGATCTGTATCAATCTCTATCGGAGTGAAATTCCTTCTTCAAGCTTGACATGTGATACTGTTCGTGACAATCAGAACTTGCAACCGTCTGCTGACAATTTCTGGAGCTTTGGGTGTTCAAAAGTATCGATCTGGTATCTTTGGAAGGCCCAAATAAATATCTGCAACTCTCGTGAAGAGGTCAAGAGCGAAATCGATCTCTATCTTTGTCAAAATGCATCCGTAAGTTGGTGACGTGATGGCGTTCCAGACTGTTATACCTTTGTAGTGTCTGATGGCCATATATTGAGCTGATGTTTTCGAATTGGATGAAACCGGTGTCTCATTAAAGCTAATATCCATATAAACAAGTTTCATGAAGACATCGTATCGTAATTCGGCCAGTAACAGGGTCAAAGAAGCATAATACGCTAAATGGTCCAATGCTATGAGTTAAATAGCCTTGTGAATGTGCCAAGTGGATAACCAAGCGCCTTAGCTCTTTTAAGAAGCGTCCAGTGAAGCTAATCAAGCATCTACTCAGAATACAGACCATTATGATGGGTGGAGAAGTAAATTTGAATCGAAGTATTAAGATATTCAAAGACCAAGCTTGACCAGAAAATGAGGTACCTTTTTCAAGAAAGTTCTGAAGCATCAAGTACTGTAATAGAAGAAGACAAAATCTTCAGCAACTCCAATAGACGAAAGAGTAAAAAAGCGTGAATAAAGGCAAAAGTACAGAAGCAGCAACAGCAAAAAGACTGAAGATTGAAGTCAACCGTCTGCTGCCGATAATCAAGGTTCGAAACGTCGTATTTTGAGGTACGCTCGTCGTAATGAAGTGATCTTGGTTTTTTTTAGAAAGATAAAGAAATACCAACATGTTTCCTGAAGAAGCCGAGATCTGTATCAATCTCTATCGGAGTGAAATTCCTTCTTCAAGCTTGACATGTGATACTGTTCGTGACAATCAGAACTTGCAACCGTCTGCTGACAATTTCTGGAGCTTTGGGTGTTCAAAAGTATCGATCTGGTAACTTTGGAAGGCTCAAATAAATATCTGCAACTCTCGTGAAGAGGTCAAGAGCGAAATCGATCTCTATCTTTGTTAAAATCCATCCGTATGTTGGTGACGTGATGGCATTCCAGACAGTTATACCTTTGTAGCGTCTGATGGCCATATATTGAGCTGTTGGTTTTCGAATTAGATAAAACCGATGTCTCATTAAAGCTAATATCCTTATAAAAAAGTTTCATGAAGACATCGAATCGTAATTCGGCCAGTAAAAGGGTCAAAGTAGCATAATACGCTAAATGGACAGAATGCTATGAGTTAAATAGCCTTGTGAATGTGCCAAGTGGATAACCAAGCGCCTTAGCTCTTTTAAAAAGCGTCCAGTGAAGCTAATCAAGCATCAACTCAGAATACAAACCATTATGATGGGTGGAGAAGTAAATTTGAATCAAAGTATTAAGATATTCAAAGACCAAGCTTGACCAGAAAATGAGGTACCTTTTTCAAGAAAGTTCTGAAGCATCAAGTACTGTAATAGAAGAAGACAAAATCTTCAGCAACTCCAATAGATGAAAGAGAAAAAAAAGCGTGAATAAAGGCAAAAGTACAGAAGCAGCAACAGCAAAAAGACTGAAGATTGAAGTCAACGTCTGCTGCCGATAATCAAGGTCCGAAACGTCGTATTTTGAGGTACGCTGGTCCTAATGAAGTGATCTTGGTTTTGTTAGAAAGATAAGAGAAATACCAACATGTTTCCTGAAGAAGCCGAGATCTGTATCAATCTCTATCGGAGTGAAATTCCTTCTTCAAGCTTGACATGTGATACTGTTCGTGACAATCAGAACTTGCAACCGTCTGCTGACAATTTCTGGAGCTTTGGGTGTTCAAAAGTATCGATCTGGTATCTTTGGAAGGCCCAAATAAATATCTGCAACTCTCGTGAAGAGGTCAAGAGCGAAATCGATCTCTATCTTTGTCAAAATGCATCCGTAAGTTGGTGACGTGATGGCATTCCAGACTGTTATACCTTTGTAGTGTCTGATGGCCATATATTGAGCTGATGGTTTTCGAATTGGATGAAACCGGTGTCTCATTAAAGCTAATATCCATATAAACAAGTTTCATGAAGACATCGAATCGTAATTCGGCCAGTAACAGGGTCAAGAAGCATAATACGCTCAATGGTCAGAATGCTATGAGTTAAATAGCCTTGTGAATGTGCCAAGTGGATAACCAAGCGCCTTAGCTCTTTTAAGAAGCGTCCAGTGAAGCTAATCAAGCGTCTAACTCAGAATACAGACCATTTTGATGGGTGGAGAAGTAAATTTGAATCGAAGTATTAAGATATTCAAAGACCAAGCTTGACCAGAAAATGAGGTACCTTTTTCAATAAAGTTCTGAAGCATCAAGTACTGTAATAGAAGAAGACAAAATCTTCAGCAACTCCAATAGAAGAAAGAGAAAAAAACGTGAATAAAGGCAAAAGTACAAAAGCAGCAACAACAAAAAGACTGAAGATTGAAGTCAACCGTCTGCTGCCGATAATCAAGGGTCCGAAACGTCGTATTTTGAGGTACGCTCGTCCTAATGAAGTGATCTTGGTTTTTTTAGAAAGATAAAGAAATACACATGTTTCCTGAAGAAGCGAGATCTGTATCAATCTCTATCGGAGTGAAATTCCTCTTCAAGCTTGAGATGTGATACTGTTCGTGACAATCAGAACATGCAACCGTCTGCTGACAAATTTCTGGAGCTTTGGTGTTCAAAAGTATCGATCTGGTATCGTTGGAAGGCTCAAATAAATATCTGCAACTCTCGTGAAGAGGTCAAGAGCGAAATCGATCTCTATCTTTGTCAAAATGCATCCGTAAGTTGGTGACGTGATGGCCATTCCTGACTGTTATACCTTTGTAGTGTCTGATGGCCATATATTGCAGATGGTTTTCGAATTGGATGAAACCGTGTCTCATTAAAGCTAATATCCATATAAACAAGTTTCATGAAGACATCGAATCGTAATTCGGCCAGTAACAGGGTCAAAGAAGCATAATATACGCTAAATGGTCAGAATGCTATGAGTTAAATAGCCTTGTGAATGTGCCAAGTGGATAACCAAGCGCCTAGCTCTTTTAAGAAGCGTCCAGTGAAGCTAATCAAGCGTCTACTCAGAATACAGACCATTTTGATGGGTGAGAAGTAATTTTGAATCGAAGTATTAAGATATTCAAAGACCAAGCTTGACCAGAAAATGAGGTACCCTTTTCAATAAAGTTCTGAAGCATCAAGTACTGTAATAGAAGAAGACAAAACCTTCAGCAACTCCAATAGAAAAGAGAAAAAAGCGTGAATAAAGGCAAAATACAAAAGCAGCAACAGCAAAAAGACTGAAGATTGAAGTCAACCGTCTGCTGCCGATAATCAAGGGTCCGAAACGTCGTATTTGAGGTACGCTCGTCCTAATGAAGTGATCTTGTTTTAGAAAGATAAGAGAAATACCTCTTGTTTCCTGAAGAAGCGAGATCTGTATCAATCTCTATCGGAGTGAAATTCCTTCTTCAAGCTTGAGATGTGATACTGTTCGTGACAATCAAACATGCAACCGTCTGCTGACAATTTCTGGAGCTTTGGGTGTTCAAAATATCGATCTGGTATCGTTGGAAGCTCAAAGAAATATCTGCAACTCTCGTGAAGAGGTCAAGAGCGAAATCGATCTCTATCTTTGTCAAAATGCATCCGTAAGTTGGTGACGTGATGGCATTCCAGACTGTTATTCCTTTGTAGTGTCTGATGGCCATATATTGAGCTGATCGTTTTCGAATTGGATGAAACCGTGTCTCATTAAAGCTAATATCCATATAAACAAGTTTCATGAAGACATCGAATCGTAATTCGGCCAGTAACAGGGTCAAAAGAAGCATAATACGCTCAATGGTCAGAATGCTATGAGTTAAATAGCCTTGTGAATGTGCCAAGTGGATAACCAAGCGTCTTAGCTCTTTAAGAAGCGTCCAGTGAAGCTAATCAAGCGTCTACTCAGAATACAACCATTTTGATGGGTGGAGAAG
>CM077343.1:46625960-46660874 GCA_039655645.1 Ammopiptanthus mongolicus | reverse complement strand
GCTCCCGACTACACTATCACACACATTTTTCTCTCACATGCATCACATCAATACAATGTCTTACATCAATTTGCACCAGTATGGAAGATCAAAGAAATCGACCGCTTCTTCCATATGTTTTTCTCAGTAGCCTTCTTATGGGTCTTTCCAAAGATAATATCCATGTCCTTAACCCGTTATAAACTTGATCTCGGTTAAGGCCGTCGGAGCAATTTCATTCTCCTGGCATCCATTAAAAGCTTTTCTCAATCTACGATACGGTGATCAGGTGTGAGAATCTTCGATGCCCAAGTAAACTGTCTTCCTTCCATGTTGTAGTTGATGGTAGCATGTGCCTTCTTCACATACAGGGCATGCTTTATGGCCCTTAACACTATATCCGGACAAGTTCCCGTATGCTGGAAAGTCATTGATGGTGCAAAATAACATGGCACGCATCTTGAAAGTCTCATTGCAATACCCGTCAAACAGATCAACGCCTTCCACCCACAGCTTTCTCAAGTCTTCAATCAAGGGACTTAGATAAACATCTAAGTCATTTCCTGGTTGTTTTGGGCCCGAAATCATCATAGATAACATAATGTATTTGCGCTTCATGCACAACCAAGGAGGTAGGTTATAAATTACCAGGAGAACAGGCCATGAACTATGATAACTACTTAAGGTGCCATACGGATTCATGCCATCGGTAGCAAGTCCAAGCCTAAGGTTTCTTTTCTCATTGGCGAAATCCGGAAATAAACTATCAATTCTCTTCCATTGCAAAGAATCAGCCGGATGGCGAAGCTGTCCATCACATTTTTCTCTCATCTGCATGCCACCTAATGTTTTTTGCGTCATTTACATTAGCGAACAATCGCTTGAACCTTGGAATGCATGGAAGATACCATAACACCTTCGCAGGAGGACCCTTTGTGATCACATCACAATTTGAATCACCATCGTTCACTTTGTAGCGTGATACCCCACACCTTGGACACTCGTGCATCTTTTCAAAGTCATTCCTATACAATATGCAATCATTAGGACATGCATGTATTTTCTTATACTCCATACCCATCGGACACAATATCTTCTTCGCCTCATAGTTACGGTTCGGCAATGTGTTACCTTCTGGAAGCATCTCTTTCAACAACTCAAGCAATTCGGTGAAGCTTTTATCACTCCACCCATTTCTCGCCTTCACAACTACCAATCTTAACACCGCTGACAACCGTGTGAAATTAGAGCACCCAGGATACAAAGGCTTATCTGCATCACTGCACAAAGTATCATACACATTTGCTCGTTGAAATGACTCTTGTCCAATATCGCGGATCATGTCCTCTAGTCGATCGTCCATATCTACGTCATCAACCTCCTCTCTTTGGGACACACTTGGTTTGTCTAACAATTCACCATGCCATATCCATCTTGTATAACTCTTACATATCCCTTCACAAATAAGATGCTCTCGTATTTTCTCAGCTTCCAGTCGTCTCTCATTCAAACAATTAACACAAGGACAATAAAACCTTCCATTACTATCGGAACATTTCTTTTAGCAAATTCTAAAAACTCTTCCACTCCATTCTCATACTCATGACTTGTGCGTCTAGCATCGATTCAATTACGATCCATAACTACAACAACACCAACTTCACTTAGTCCAAGATCTTCAACTCCTTTTTATCACAGGGTATGGCCCTATCCCATTCGAGAAGAAACTTCTTCAACACTCAGTTAACAATTAGTCCTTAACTTTCATGCCCATACTTAACGAAATTTCGGCAGCATTTCCCATTGGTCTCCGACGTACACGACTTGACCGCGGTGACATCCACCGCGACAAAGTGTGCACCCGGAGAACAAAAGGAAATGCAGCAGACAGAAATTTCTTCAAGTATAAGATATGAGAATTAAGGAATAAGTATTAACCAAATGAAGAATAAGTTTTTCCCCAAACTGTCCAACTTGGACAATTCAAGATTCAATACAATGAGTAGTACCTTAATAAAGTACACATATGCTCATTAATATTGAATCTCAAACGGGAAACTAAGGTTTTGCTAATTTATTAACACTAAAAGATAATCCAACAGTCCAATTAATCCCTAAGTTAAAGCAGCAAATAGTAAAACTAATACATTAATACTTTTTCTCTTCCTTTCTCCTTTTAATTTCATAAGAAAATCTAATCAGAAGGAGAAGTGTTTTTCTTCATTAGAATGTCACGTATGGATTTCCTGCCAAGTTACATGCGATATTGTAAAACTAATCAAGTTACATGCCATATGCATACTGTAAAACTAATCAAGTTACATAGCAAAACCAAAGTAACAGGTAGCAGACAACAACAAAAATGTAGAGAGAAAGAAAGAGAACTGTATGGAAGTTTCACTCAGTTTACTAAGCAGACCACTGCATGGAAACACTCATATAAATGTCATGAGCAAGACTGGAAACGACTCCATATGACATGAGCACACTAACAGAGTGAAGCATTGGGTTCAACAGAATAGAATGGGGAAGCAATTAATAATCAAAATAAGGATATTAGATACGTACCTTCAAATTTTCCTCAGGTTAGGGAATATCAAGAATGGATTCAGATCTTCTTCAGGTGGCTTTTCTGGAGTAGCAACAGGTGCTGCCTTGTCCTAAGTAGAATTGAAAATAAACTATAAGCCAAAAACGAAATGAAAAAATAAAGCCATTACGAATAAACTATAATATCATAAAACCTAAAGCCAAAAACGAAAAAATAAATGTAAACAAACTCACCTCAGAGGTGAAGCCGTGGGCAAAGTTTGGTACAAAGGTTCAGAGGAGAGGGTGAAGGATGAAGGAGAAGGAGCAAACGAGAGAGAGGTGATGAAGGATGAAGGATGAAGGAGCCGTGGGCAGTGTATCAGCGATGAAGGAGCAGCAACGAAATGTGAGGAGAAGGAGAAGGATGGTGCTAGGTTACGGTGGTGAAGGATGAAGGAGAAGGAGCAAACGAGAGAGAGGGCAAACAGTGAGGAGGGAAAGATATGAAAGATTAACGTTGGAGAAATGGGTTTAATGAAGATTTGAAATCGGTTAGTTAATAGAACCGATGTTGAAAGTTTAATAATGAGATCGGTTGTAAAATAACCGAGTTTGAAAGTTTACTAATGAGATCGGTTGTGTAATAACCGATGTATATACTTGGCGGGAATAAATAAATAGTTTTTTATTTAAATTGTATTCATCGGTTGAAATATTTAACCGATGTTAAATTTTTTATACATCGGTTTCTTTATGAACCGATGTAAATAATTTTGAACTTATTTTCAAAATTGCCACCGCCTCTTTTTTTAAATCGGTTCCTTTTCAACCGATCTAGAAACCTGTTGTAGAATCCATATTTTGCACTAGTGTTCTTTGACCTGTTACTGGCCGAATTACGATTCGATGTCTTCATGAAACTTGTTTATAAGGATATTAGCTTTAATGAGACATCGGTTTCATCTAATTTGAAAACTATCAGCTCAATATATGGCCATCAGACACTACAAAAGTATAACAGTTTGGAATGCCATCACATCACCAACTTACGGATGCATTTTGACAAAGATAGAGATCGATTTCGCTCTTGACCTCTTCACGAGAGTTGCAGATATTTATTTGGGCCTTCCAAAGATACCAGATCGATACTTTTGAACACCCAAAGCCCAAGAAATTGTCAGCAGACGGTTGCATGTTCTGATTGTCACGAACAGTATCACATCTCAAGCTTAAAGAAGGAATTTCACTCCAATACAAATTGATACAGATCTCGGCTTCTTCAGGAAACATGTTGGTATTTCTCTTATCTTTCTAACAAAACCAAGATCACTTCATTAGGACGAGCGTACATCAAAATACGACGTTTCGGACCCTTGATTATCGGCAGCAGACGGCTGACTTCAATCTTCAGTCTTTTTGCTGTTGCTGCTTCTGTACTTTTGCCTTTATTCACGCTTTTTTACTCTTTCGTCTATTGGAGTTGCTGGAGATTTTGTCTTCTTCTATTACAGTACTTGATGCTTCAGAACTTTGTTGAAAAAGGAACCTCTTTTTCTGGTCAAGCTTGGTCTTTGAATATCTTAATACTTCGATTCAAATTTACTTCTCCACCCATCACAATGGTTTGTATTCTGAGTTGATGCTTGATTAGCTTCACTGGACACTTTTTAAAAGAGCTAAGGCGCTTGGTTATCCACTTGGCACATTCACAAGGCTATTTAACTGATAGCATTATGACCATTTAGCGTATTATGCTTCTTTGACCCTGTTACTGGCCGAATTACGATATGATGTCTTCATGAAAGTTGTTTCTATGGATATTAGCTTTAATGAGACATCGGCTTCATCCAATGCGAAAACCATCAGCTCAATATATGGCCATCACACACTAGAAAGTTATAACAGTCTGGAACGCCATCACATCACCAACTTACGGATGCTTTTTGACAAAGATAGAGATCGATTTCGCTCTTGACCTCTTCACGAGAGTTGCAGATATTTATTTGGGCCTTCAAAAATACCAGATCGATACTTTTGAACACCCAAAGCTCCAGAAATTGTCAGCAGATGGTTGCAAGTTCTGATTGTCACGAACAGTATCACATGTCAAGCTTGAAGAAGGAATTTCACTCCGATAGAGATTGATACAGATCTCGGCTTCTTCAGGACACGTGTTGGTATTTCTCTTATCTTTCTAAAAAAACCAAGATCACTTCATTAAGAATAGCGTACATCAAAATACGACGTTTCGAACCTTTCATTATCGGCTGCAGACGGTTGACTTCAATCTTCAGCCTTTTTGTTGTTGCTGCTTCTGTACTTTTGCCTTTATTCACGCTTTTTTACTCTTTCGTCTATTGGAGCTGCTAAAGATTTTGTCTTCTTCTATTACAGTACTTGATGATTCAGAACTTTCTTGAAAAAGGTACCTCATTTTCTGGTCAAGCTTGGTCTTTGAATATCTTAAAACTTCGATTCAAATTTAATTCTCCACCCGTCATAATGGTCTGTATTTAGAGTAGATGCTTGATTAGCTTCACTAGACGCTTCTTAAAAGAGCTTAGGCACTTGGTTATCCACTTGGCACATTCACAAGGCTATTTAACTCTTAGCATTCGAACCATTTAGCGTAATATGCTTCTTGGACCCTGTTACTGGGCGAATTACGACACGATGTCTTCATGAAATTGGTTTATATGGATATTAGCTCTAATGAGACACCAGTTTCATCCAATTCGAAAACGATCAGCTCAATATATGGCTATCGGACACTACAAAGATATAACAGTCTAGAACGACATCACATCACCAACTTACGAATGCATTTTGACAAAGATAGAGATCGATTTCGCTCTTGACCTCTTCACCAGAGTTACAGATATTTATTTGGGCCTTCCAAAGATACCAGATTGATACTTTTGAACACCCAAAGCTCCAGAAATGGTCCGCAGGCGGTTGCAAGTTATGATTGCCACGAACAGTATCACATGTCAAGCTTGAAGAAGGATTTTCACTCCGATAGAGATTGATACAGATCTCGGCTTCTTCAGGAAACATGTAGGTATTTCTATTATCTTTCTAACAAAACCAAGATCACTTCATTAAACGAGCGTACCTCAAAATACGACCTTTCGGACCCTTGATTATCGGTAGCAGATGGTTAACTTAAATCTTCAGTCTTTTTGTTGTTACTGTTTTTGTACTTTTGCCTTTATTCACGCTTTTTTTTCTCTTTGGACTATTGGAGTTGCTGAAGGTTTTGTCTTCTTCTATTACAGTACTTGATGCTTTAGAACTTTCTTGAAAAAAGTACCTCATTTTCTGGTCATGCTTGGTCTTTGAATATCTTAATACTTCGATTCAAATTTACTTCTCCACCCGTCATAATGGTCTGTATTCTGAGTAGATGCTTGATTAGCTTCACTGGACACTTCTTAAAAGAGCTTAGGCACTTGGTTATCGACTTGGCACATTCACAAGGCTATTTAACTCATAGCATTCGGACCATTTAGCGTATTATGCTTCTTGGTCCCGGTTACTGGCCGAATTACAATACGATGTCTTCATGAAACTTGTTTATATGGATATTAGCTTTAATGAGACATCGGTTTCATCCAATTCAAAAACGATCAGCTCAATATATGGCCATCAGACACTACAAAGGCATAACAGTCTGGAACGACATCACGTCCCCAAATTACGGATGCATTTTGACAAAGATAGAGATCGATTTCGCTCTTGACCTATTCACGAGAGTTGCAGATATTTCTTTGAGACTTCCAACGATACCGAGATCGATAATTTTGAACTCCCAAAGCTCCAGAAATTGTCAGCAGATGGTTGTATGTTCTGATTGTCACGAACAGTATCACATCTCAAGCTTGAAGAAGGAATTTCACTCCGATAGAGATTGTTACAGATCTCGGCTTCTTCAGGAAACATATTGGTATTTCTCTTATCTTTCTAACAAAACGAAGATCACTTCATTAGGACGAGCGTATCTCAAAATACGACGTTTCGGACCCTTGATTATGGGCAGCAGATGGTTGACTTCAATCTTCAGTCTTTTTGCTGTTGCTGCTTTTGTAATTTTGCCTTTATTCACACTTTTTTTCGCTTTCGTCTATTGGAGTTGCTGAAGGTTTTGTCTTCTTCTATTACAATACTTGATGCTTCAGAACTTTATTGAAAAAGGTACCTCATTTTCTGGTCAAGATTGGTCTTTAAATATCTTAATACTTCGATTCAAAATTACTTCTCCACCCATTAAAATGGTCTGTATTCTGAGTAGACGCTTGATTAGCTTCACGGGACGCATCTTAAAAGAGCTGAGGCGCTTGGTTATCCACTTGGCACATTCACAAGGCTATTTAACTCATAGTATTCTGACCATTTAGCGTATTATGCTTCTTTGACCCTGTTACTGGCCGAATTACGATTCGATGTCTTCATGAAACATGTTTATACGGATTTTAGCTTTATTGAATACCGGTTTCATCCAATTCAAACACCATCAGCTCAATATATGGCCATCAGACGCTACAAAGGTATGACTGTCAGGAACGACATCACGTCACCAATTTGCGGATGCATTTTGACAAAGATAGAGATCGATTTCGCTCTTGACCTCTTCACCAGAGTTGCAGATATTTATTTGGGCCTTCCAAAGATACCCGATTGATACTTTTGAACACCCAAAGCTCCAGAAATGGTCCGCAGGCGGTTGCAAGTTATGATTGCCACGAACAGTATCACATGTCAAGCTTGAAGAAGGAATTTCACTCCGATAGAGATTGATACAGATCTCGGCTTCTTCAGGAAACATGTAGGTATTTCTATTATCTTTCTAACAAAACCAAGATCACTTCATTGAACGAGCGTACCTCAAAATACGACGTTTCGGACCCTTGATTATCGGCAGCAGACGGTTGACTTCAATCTTCAGTCTTTTTGCTGTTGCTGCTTTTGTACTTTTGCCTTTATTCATGCTTTTTTACTCTTTCTTCTATTGGAGTTGCTAAAGATTTTGTCTTCTTCTATTACAGTACTTGATGCTTCAGAACTTTCGTGAAAAAGGTACCTCATTTTCTGGTTATGATTGGTCTTTGAATATCTTAATACTTCGATTCAAAATTACTTCTCCACCCATTAAAATGGTCTGTATTCTGAGTAGACGCTTGATTAGCTTCACTGGACGCATCTTAAAAGAGCTAAGGCGCTTGGTTATCCACTTGGCACATTCACAAGGCTATTTAACTCATAGCATTCTGACTATTTAGCGTATTATGCTTCTTTGACCCTATTACTGGCCGAATTACGATTCGATGTCTTCATGAAACTTGTTTATAAGGATATTAGCTTTAATGAGACATCGGTTTAATCTAATTCAAAAACTATCGGCTCAATATATGGCCATCAGACACTACAAAAGTATAACAGTCTTGAATGCCATCACGTCACCAACTTACGGATGCATTTTGACAAAGATAGAGAACGATTTCGCTCTTGACCTCTTCACGAGAGTTGCAGATATTTATTTGGGCCTTCCAAAGATACCAGATCGATACTTTTGAACACCCAAAGCTCCAGAAATTGTCAGCAGACGGTTGCATGTTCTGATTGTCACAAACAATATCACATCTCAAGCTTAAAGAAGGAATTTCACTCTAATACAAATTGATACAGATCTCGGCTTCTTCTGGAAACATGTTGGTATTTCTTTTATCTTTCTAACAAAACCAAGATCACTTCATCAGGGCGAGCGTAAATCAAAATACGACGTTTCGGACCCTTGATTATCGGCAGCAGACGGCTGACTTCAATCTTCAGTCTTTTTGCTGTTGCAGCTTTTGTGCTTTTGTCTTTATTCACGCTTTTTTTCTCTTTCTTCTATTGGAGTTCCTGAAGGTTTTGTCCTATTCTATTACAGTACTTGATGCTTCAGAACTTTATTGAAAAGGGCATCTCATTTTCTGGTCAAGATTGGTCTTTGAATATCTTAATACTTCGATTCAAAATTACTTCTCCACCCATCAAAATGGTCAGTATTCTGAGCAGACGCTTGATTAGCTTCATTGGACGCTTCTTAAAAGAGCTACGGCACTTGGTTATCCACTTGGCACATTCACAAGGCTATTTAACTCATAGCATTCTGACCATTTATGTATTATGCTTCTTTGACCCTGCTACTGGCCGAATTACGATTCGATGTCTTCTTGAAACTTGTTTATATGGATATTAGCTTTAATGAGACACCGGTTTCATCCAAGTCGAAAACCATCAGCTCAATATATGGCCATCAGACACTACAAAGGTATAACAGTCTGGAACGCCATCACATCACCAACTTACGGATGCATTTTGACAAAGATAGAGATCGATTTCACTCTTGACCTCTTCACGAGAGTTGCAGGTATTTATTTGGGCCTTCCAATGAAACTAGATCGATACTTTTGAACACCCAATGCTCCAGAAATTGTCAGCACACAGTTGCAAGTTCTGATTGTCACGAACAATATCACATGTCAAGCTTGAAGAAGGAATTTCACTCCGATAGAGATTGATACAGATCTCGACTTCTTCAAGAAACATGTTGGTATTTCTCTTATCTTTCTTACAAAACCAAGATCACTTCATTAGGACGAGCATACATCAAAATACGACGTTTCGGACCCTTGATTATCGGCAGCAGACGGTTGACTTCAATCTTCAGTCTTTTTGCTGTTGTTGCTTCTGTACTTTTGCCTTTATTCACGCTTATTTACTCTTTCGTCTATTGGAGTTGCTGAAAATTTTGTCTTCTTCTATTACAGTACTTGATGCTTCATAACTTTCTTCAAAAAGGTACCTCATTTTCTGGTCAAGCTTGGTCTTTGAATATCTTAATACTTCGATTCAAATTTACTTCTCCACCCATCATAATACTTTGTATTCTGCGTTGATGCTTGATTAGCTTAACTGGATGCTTTTTAAAAGAGCTAAGGCGCTTGGTTATCCACTTGGCACATTCACAAGGCTGTTTAACTGATAGCATTCTTACCATTTAGCGTATTATGCTTCTTTGACCCTGTTACTGGCCGAATTACGATATGATGTCTTCATGAAACTTGTTTATATGGATATTAGCTTTTATGATACATCGGTTTCATCCAATTCGAAAACCATCAGCTCAATATATGTTCATCAGACACTACAAAGGTATAACAGTGTGGAACGCCATCACATCACCCACTTACGGATGCATTTTGACAAAGATAGAGATCGATTTCGCTCTTGACATCTTCACGACAGTTGAAGATATTTATTTGGGCCTTCCAAAGATACCAGATCGATACTTTTGAACACCCAAAGCTCCAGAAATTGTCAGCAAACGGTTGCAAGTTCTGATTGTCACGAACAGTATCACATGTCAAGCTTGAAGAAGGAATTTCACTCTGATAGAGATTGATACAGATCTCGGCTTCTTCAGGAAACATGTTGGTATTTCTCTTATCTTTCTAACAAAACCAAGATCACTTCATTAGGACGAGCGTACATCAAAATACGACGTTTCGGACCCTTGATTATCGGCAGCAGACGGTTGACTTCAATCTTTAGTCTTTTTGCTGTTGCTGCTTCTGTACTTTTGCCCTTATTCACGCTTTTTTGCTCTTTTGTCTATTGGAGTTGCTGAAGATTTTGTCTTCTTCTATTACAGTACTTGATGATTCAGAACTTTCTTGAAAAAGATACCTCATTTTCTGGTCAAGCTTGGTCTTTGAATAACTTAAGAGTTCGATTCAAATTTACTTCTCCACCCGTCATAATGGTCTGTATTCTGAGTAGATGCTTGATTAGCTTCACTGGACGCTTCTTAAAAGAGCTTAGGCACTTGGTTATCCACTTGGCACATTCACAAGGCTATTTAACTCATAGCATTCGAACCATTTAGCGTATTACGCTTCTTGGACCCTGTTACAGGCCGAATTACGATACGATGTCTTCATGAAACTGGATTATATGGATATTAGCTCTGATGAGACACCAGTTTCATCCAATTTGAAAACCATCAGCTCAATATATGGCCATCAGACACTACAAAGGTGTAACAGTCTGGAACGCCATCACGTCACCAACTTACGGATGCATTTTGACAAAGATAGAGATCGATTTCGCTCTTGACCTCTTCATGAGAGTTCCAGATATTTATTTGGGCCTTCCAAAGATACCAGATCGATACTTTTTAACACCCAGAGCTCCAGAATTGGTCTGCAGACGGTTGCAAGTTATGATTGTCACGAACAGTATCACATGTCAAGCCTGAAGAAGGAATTTCACTCCGATAGAGATTGATACAGCTCTCGGCTTCTTCAGGAAACATGTAGGTATTTCTATTATCTTTCTAACAAAGCCAAGATCACTTCATTAGGACGAGCGTACCTCAAAATACGACGTTTCGGACCCTTGATTATCGGCAGTAGACGGTTGACTTCAATCTTCTGTCTTTTTGTTGTTACTGCTTTTGTACTTTTGCCTTTATTCACGCTTTTTTTCTCTTTCGACTATTGGAGTTGGTGAAGGTTTTATCTTCTTCTATTACAGTATTGATGCTTCCGAACTTTCTTGAAAAAGGTACCTCATTTTCTGGTCAAGCTTGGTCTTTGAATATCTTAATACTTCGATTCAAATTTACTTCTCCACCCATCATAATGGTCTGTATTCTGAGTAGATGCTTGATTAGCTTCAATGGACGCTTCTTAAAAGAGCTTAGGCACTTGGTTATCCACTTGGCACTCTCACAAGGCTATTTAACTCGTGGCATTCTAACCGTTTAGCGTATTATGCTTCTTTGACCCTATTACCGGCCGAATTAGGATTCGATGTCTTCATGAAACTTGTTTATATGGATATTAGCTTTAATGAGACACCAGTTTCATCCAATTTGAACTCCATCAGCACAATAAATGGCCAACAGACATTACAAAGGTATGACAGCTAGGAACGGCATCACATCACCAACTTACGGATGCATTTTGACAAAGATAGAGATCGATTTCGCTCTGGACCTCTTCATGAGAGTTCCAGATATTTATTTGGGCCTTCCAAAGATACCAGATCGATACTTTTGAACACCCAAAGCTCCAGAACTTGTCAGCAGACGGTTGCATGTTCTGATTGTCACTAACAGTATTACGTCTCAAGCTTGAAGAAGGAATTTCGCTCCGATAGAGATTGATACAGATCTCGGCTTCTTCAGGAAACATGTAGGTATTTCTATTATATTTCTAACAAAACCAAGATCACGTCATTAGGACGAGCGTACCTCAAAATACGACGTTTCGGAACCTTGATAATCGGCAGCAGACGGTTGACTTCAATCTTCAGTCTTTTTGTTGTTGCTACTTTTGTACTTTTGCCTTTATTCACGCTTTTTTTCTCTTTCGTCTATTGGAGTTGCTAAAGGTTTTGTCTTCTTCTATTACAGCACTTGATGCTTCAGAAATTTCTTGAAAAAGGTACCTCATTTTCTGGTCAAGCTTGGTCTTTGAATATATTAATACTTCGATTCAAATTTACTTCTCCACCCATCATAATGGTCTGTATTCTGATTAGATGCTTGATTAGCTTCACTGGTCACTTCTTAAAAGAGCTTAGGCACTTGGTTATCCACTTGGCACATTCACAAGGCTATTTAACTCATAGCATTCGGACCATTTAGCGTATTATGCTTCTTTGACCCTATTACTGGCCGAATTACGATACGATGTCTTCAAGAAACTTGTTTATATGGATATTAGCTTTATTGAGACACCGGTTTCAACCAATTCGAAAACCATCAGCTCAATATATGGCCATCAGACACTACAAAGGTATAACAGTCTGGAACGACATCAGGTCACCAACTTACGGATGCATTTTGACAAAGACAGAGATTGATTTTGCTCTTGACCTCTTCACGAGAATTGCAGATATTTCTTTATGCCTTCCAACGATATCGAGATCGATAATTTTGGACACCCAAAGCTCCAGAACATGTCAGCAGACGGTTGCATGTTCTTATTGTCACGAACAGTATCACATCTTAAGCTCGAAGAAGGAATTTCACTCCGATAGAGATTGATACAGATCTCGGCTTCTTTATGAAACAAGTAGGTATTTCTATTATCTTTCTAATAAAACCAAGATCACTTCATTAGGACGAGCGTACCTCCAAATACGACGTTTCAGACCCTTGATTATCGGCAGCAGACGGTTGACTTCAATCTTCAGTATTTTTGTTGTTGCTGCTTCTGTACTTTTGCCTTTATTCACGCTTTTTTACTCTTTCGTCTATTGGAGTTGATGAAGATTTTGTCTTCTTCTATTACAGTACTTGATGCTTCAGAATTTTCTGGTCAAGCTTGCTCGTTGAATATCATTATACTTCAATTCAAATTTACTTCTCCACCCATCATAATGGTCTGTATTCTGAGATGAGGCATGATTAGCTTCACTGGACGCTTCTTAAAAGAGCTAAGGCACTAGGTTATCCACTTGGCACATTCACAAGGCTCTTTAACTCATAGATTTCTGACCATTTAGCGTATTATACTTCTTTGACCCTGTTACTGGCCGAATTACGATATAATGTCTTCATGAAACTTGTTTATATGGATATTAGCTTTAATGAGACACCGGTTTCATCCAATTTGAACACCATCAGCTCAATAAATGGCCAACAGACATTACAAAGGTATGACAGCTAGGATCGGCATCACATCACCAACTAACGGATGCATTTTGACAAAGATATAGATCGATTTCGCTCTTGACCTCTTCACGAGAGTTCCAGATATTTATTTGGGCCTTCCAAAGATACCAGATCGATACTTTTGAACACCCAAAGCTCCAGAAATTATCAGCAGACGGTTGCATGTTCTGATTGTCACGAACAGAATCACATCTCAAGCTTGAAGAAGGAATTTCACTCCGATAGAGACTGATACAGATCTCGGCTTCTTCAGGAAACATGTAGGTATTTCTATTATCTTTCTAATAAAACCAAGATCACTTCATTAGGACGAGCGTACCTCAAAATACGACGTTTTAGACGCTTCATTATCGGCAACAGACGCTTGACTTCAATCTTTAGTCTTTTTGCTGTAGCTACTTTTGTACTTTTGCCTTTATTCACGCTTTTTTTCGCTTTCGTCTATTGGAGTTGCTGAAGGTTTTGTCTTCGTCTATTACTGTACTTGATGCTTCAGAACTTTAGGGAAAAAGGTACCTCATTTTCTGGTCAAGATTGGTCTCTGAATATCGTAATACTTCGATTCAAAATTACTTCTCCACCCATTAAAATGGTCTGTATTCTGAGTAGACGCTTGATTAGCTTCACTGGACACTTCTTAAAAGAGCTAAGGCGCTTGGATATCCAGTTGGCACATTCACAAGGCTATTTAAATCATAGCACTCAGACCATTTAGCGTATTATGCTTCTTTGACCCTGTTACTGGCCGAATTACGATACGATGTCTTCACGAAACTTGTTTATATGGATATTAGCTTTAATGAGACACCGTTTTCATCCAATTCGAAAATGATCAGCTCAATATATGGCCATTAGACACTACAAAGGTATAACAGTCTGGAATGCCATCACGTCACCAACTTACAGATGCTTTTTGACAAAGATAGAGATCCATTTCGATCTTGACCTCTTCACGAGAGTTGCAGATATTTCTTTGAGCCTTACAATGATACCAAGATCGATAATTTTGAACACCCAAAGCTCCAAAAATTTTTAGCAGACGGTTGCATGTTCTGATTGTCACGAACAGTATCACATCTCAAGCTTGAAGAAGGAATTTCACTCCGATAGAGATTGATACAGATCCCGGCTTCTTCAGGAAACATGTAGGTATTTCTACTATATTTCTAACAAAACCAAGATCACTTCATTAGGACGAGCGTACCTCAAAATACGACGTTTCAGACGCTTGATTATCGGCAGCAGACGCTTGACTTCAATCTTCAGTCTTTTTGCTGTTGCTGCTTTTGTACTTTTGCCTTTCTTCACGCTTTTTTTCGCCTTCGTCAATTGGAGTTGCTTAAGGTTTTGTCTTCTTCTATTACAGTACTTTATGCTTCAGAACTTTATGGACAAAGGTACCTCATTTTCTGGTCAAGATTGGTTTTTGAATATCTTAATACTTCGATTCAAAATTACTTCTCCACCCATTAAAATGGTCTGTATTCTGAGTAGACGCTTGATTAGCTTCACTGGACACTTCTTATAAGAGCTAAAGCGCTTGGATATCCAGTTGGCACATTCACAAGGCTATTTAAATCATAGCATTCTGACCATTTAGCGTATTATGCTTCTTTGACCGTGTTACGGGCGGAATTACGATACGATGTCTTCACGAAACTTGTTTATATGGATATTAGCTTTAATGAGACACCGGTTTCATCCAATTCGAAAATGATCAGCTCAATATATGGACATCAGACACTACAAAGGTATAACAGTCTGGAATGCCATCACGTCACCAACTTACGGATGCTTTTTGACAAAGATAAAGATCGATTTCGCTCTTGACCTCTTCACGAGAGTTGCAAATATTTATTTGGGCCTTCCAAAGATACCAGATCAATACTTTTGAACACCCAAAGCTCCAAAAATTGTCAGCAGACGGTTGTATCTTCTGATTGTCACGAACAGTATCACATCTCAAGCTTGAAAAAGGAATTTCATTTCGATAGAGATTGATACAGATCTCGGCTTCTTCAGGAAACATGTAGGTATTTCTATTATCTTTCTAACAAAACCAAGATCACTTCATTAGGACAAGTGTACCTCAAAATACGACGTTTCGGACCCTTGATTATCGGGAGCAGACGGTTGACTTCAATCTTCAGTCTTTTTGTTGTTGCTGCTTTTGTACTTTTGCCTTTATTCACGCTTTTTTTCTCTTTCGTCTATTGGAGTTACCGACGATTTTGTCTTCTTCTATTACAGTACTTGATGCTTCAGAACTTTCTTGAAAAAGGTACCTCATTTTCTGGTCAAGCTTGGTCTTTCAATATCTTAATACTTCGATTCAAATTTACTTCTCCACCCAACACAATGGTCTGTATTCTGAGTAGATGCTTGATTAGCTTCACTGGACACTTCTTAAAAGAGCTAAGGCGCTTGGATATCCAGTTGGCACATTCACAAGGCTATTTAAATCATAGCACTCTAACCATTTAGCGTATTATGCTTCTTTGACCCTGTTACTCACTGAATTACGATACGATGTCTTCATGAAACTTGTTTATATGGATATTTGCTTTAATGAGACACCGGTTTCATCCAATTCGAAAACGATCAGCTCAATATATGGCCATCAGACACTACAAAGGTATAACAGTCTAGAACGACATCTCGTCACCAACTTACGGATGCATTTTGACAAAGATAGAGATCGATTTCGCTCTTGACCTCTTACGAGAGTTGCAGATATTTCTTTGTGCCTTGCAACGATACCGAGATTGATAATTTTGAACACCCAAAGCTCCAGAAATTGTCAGCAAACGGATGCATGTTCTGATTGTCACGAACAGTATCACATCTTAAGCTTGAAGAAGGAATTTCACTCCGATAGAGATTGATACAGATCTCGGCTTCTTTAGGAAACAAGTAGGTATTTCTATTATCTTTCTAAAAAAACGAAGATGACATCATTAGGACGAGAGTATCTCAAAATACGACGTTTCGGACCCTTGATTATGGGCAGCAGACGGTTGACTTAAATCTTCAGTCTTTTTGCTGTTGCTGCTTTTGTAATTTTGCCTTTATTCACGCTTTTTTTCGCTTTCGTCTGTTGGAGTTGCTGGAATTTTTGTCTTCTTCTGTTACAGTACTTGATGCTTCAGAACTTTATTGAGAAAGGTACCTCATTTTCTGGTCAAGATTGGTCTTTGAATATCTTAATACTTCGATTCAAAATTATTTCTCCACCCATTAAAGTGGTCTGTATTCTGAGTAGACGCTTGATTAGCTTCACTGGACGCATCTTAAAAGAGCTAAGGCGCTAGGTTATCCACTTGGCACATTCACAAGGCTATTTAACTCATAGCATTCTGACCATTTTGCGCATTATGCTTCTTTGACCCTGCTACTGGCCGAATTACGATTCGATGTCTTCATGAAACTTGTTTATACGGATATTAGCTTTAACGAATACCGGTTTCATGCAATTCGAACACAATTAGCTTAGTATATGGCCATCAGACGCTACAAAGGTATGACTGTCAAGAACGGCATCACGTCACCAAATTACGGATGCATTTTGACAAAGATAGAGATCGTTTTCGCTCTTGACTTCTTCACGAAAGTTGCAGATATTTCTTTGAGCCTTCCAATGATACCCAGATCGATACTTTTGAAAGCCTAAAGCTCCAGAAATTGTCATCAGAAGGTTGCATATTCGAATTGTCACGAACAGTACCACACCTCAAGCTTGAAGAAGAAATTTCACTCAGATAGAGTTAGATTCAGATCTCGACTTCTGCATGAAACTGGTAGGTACTTCTCTTATCTTTCTAAAAAAACCAAGATCACTTCATTAGGATGAGCATACCTCCAAATTAGACGTTTCGAACCCTTGATTATCGGCAGCAGACACTTGACTTCAATCTACAGCCATTTTGTTGTTGCAATTTTTGTGCTTTTATCTTTATTCACGCTTTTTTTCTCTTTCTTCTATTGGAGTTCCTGAAGGTTTTGTCTTCTTCTATTTAAGTACTTGATGCTTCAGAACTTTATTGAAAAGGGTACCTCATTTTCTGGTCAAGATTGGTCTTCGAATATCTTAATACTTCGACTCAAAATTACTTCTCCACCCATCAAAATGGTCAGTATCCTGAGTAGACGCTTGATTAGCTTCATTGGACGCTTCTTAAAAAAGCTACGGCACTTGGTTATCCACTTGACACATTCACAAGGCTAGTTAACTCATAGTATTCTGACCATTTAGCGTATTATGCTTCTTTGACCCTGTTACTGGCCGAATTACGATTCGATGTCTTCACGAAACTTGTTTATTTGGATATTAGATTTAATGAGACACTGGTTTCATCCAATTCGAAAACTATCAGCTCAATATATGGCCATCAGACACTACAAAGGTATAACAGTCTGGAATGCCATCACGTCACCAACTTATGGATGCATTTTGACAAAGATAGAGATCGATTTCGCTCTTGACCTCTTCATGAGAGTTGTAGATATTTATTTGGGCCTTCCAAAGATACCAGATCGATACTTTTGAACACCCAAAGCTCCAGAAATTATCAGCAGACAGTTGCATGCTCTGATGGTCACGAACAGTATCACATCTCGAGCTTGAAGAAGGAATTTCACTCCGATTGAGATTGATACAGATCTCGGCTTCTTCAGGAAACATGTAAATATCATTCGGACGAGGGTACCTCAAAATACGACGATTCGGACCCTTGATTAACGGCAGCAGACGGTTGACTTTAATCTTCAGTCTTTTTGTTGTTGCTGCTTTTGTACTTTTGCCTGTATTCACGCTTTTTTTCTCTTTCATCTATTGGAGTTGCTGAAGGTTTTGTCTTCTTCTATTACAGTACTTGATGCTTCAGAACTTTCTTGAAAAAGGTACCTCATTTTCTGGTCAAGCTTGGTCTTTGAATATCTTAATACTTCGACTCAAATTTACTTCGCCACCCAACATAATGGTCTGTATTCTGAGTATATGCTTAATTAGCTTCACTGCACGCTTCTTGGAAGAGCTTAGGCACTTAGTTATCCACTTGGCACATTCACAAGGGTATTTAACTCATAGCATTCAGACCATTTAGCGTATTATGCTGCTTTGACCCTATTACTGGCCGAATTACAATACGATGTCTTCATGAAACTTGTTTATATGGATATTAGCTTTAACGAAACACCGGTTTTATCTAATTCGAAAACGATCAGCTCAATACATGGCCATCAGACACTAGAAAGGTATAACAGTCTGGAACGACATCACGTCACCAACATACGGATGAATTTGAAAAATATATAGATCCATTTTGCTCTTGACCTCTTCACGAGAGTTGCAGATATTTCTTTGAGCCTTCCAATGATACCGAGATCGATAATTTTGAACACCCAAAGCTCCAGAACATGCCAGCAGACGGTTGCATGTTCTGATTGTCACGAACAGTATCACAACTTAAGCTCGAAGAAGGAATTTCACTCCGATAGAGATTGATACAGATCTCGGCTTCTTTAGGAAACAAGTAGGTATTTCTATTATCTTTCTAAAAAAACCAAGATCACTTCATTGGGACGAGCGTACCTCAAAATACGACGTTTCGGACCCTTGATTATGGGCAGCAGACGGTTGACTTCAATATTCAGTCTTTTTGTTGTTGTTGCTTTTGTAATTTTGCCTTTATTCACGCTTTTTTACTCTTTGGTCTATTGGAGTTGCTGAAGGTTTTGTCTTCTTCTATTACAGTACTTGATGCTTCAGAACTTTTTTGAAAAATGTACCTCATTTTCTGGTCAACATTGGTCTTTGAATATCTTAATACTTCGATTCAATATTACTTCTCCACCCATTAAAATGGTCTGTATTCTGAGTAGACGCTTGATTAGCTTTACTGGACACATCTTAAAAGAGCTAAGGGGCTTGGTTATCCGCTTGGCACATTCATAAGGCTATTTAACTCATAGCATTCTGACCAGTTAGCGTATTATGCTTCTTTGACCCTGTTACTGGCCGAATTACGATACGATGTCTTCATGAAACTTGTTTATATGGATATTAGCTTTAATGAGACACCGGTTTCATCCAATTCGAAAATGATCAGCTCAATATATGGCCATCAAACACTACAATGGTATAAGAGTTTGGAACGACATCACGTCACCAACTTACGGTTGCATTTTGACAAAGATAGAGATCGATTTCGCACTTGACCTCTTCACGAGAGTTGCAGATATTTCTTTGAGCCTTCCAACGATACAGAGATCGGTAATTTTGAACACTCAAAGCTCCAGAAATTGGCAGCAGACGGTTTCATGTTCTGATTGTCACGAAGAGTATCACATCTCAAGGTTGAAGAAGGAATTTCACTCCGATAGATATTGATACAGATCTCGCCTTCTTCAGGAAACATGTAGGTATTTCTATTACATTTCTAACAAAACCAAGATCACTTCATTAGGATGAGCGTACCTCAAAATACGACGTTTCGGACCCTTGATTATCGGCAACTGACGATTGACATCAATCTTCTGTCTTTTTGTTGTTGCTGCTTTTGTACTTTTGCCTTTATTCACGCTTTTTTTCTCTTTCGTCTATTGGAGTTGATGAAGGTTTTGTCTTCTTCTATTACAGTACTTGATGCTTCAGAACTTTCTTAAAAAAGGTACCTCATTTTCTGGTCAAGCTTGGTCTTTGAATATCTTAATACTTCGATTCAAATTTACTTCTCCACCCATAATAATGGTCTGTATTCTGAGTAGATGCTTGATTAGCTTCACTGGACGCTTCTTAAAAGAGCTTAGGCACTTGGTTATCCACTTGGCACATTTGCATAGCTATTTAACTCATTGCTTTCTGACCATTTAGCGTATTATGCTTCTTTGACCCTGTTACTGGCCGAATTACGATTTGATGTCTTCATGAAACTTGTTTATATGGATTTTAGCTTTAATGAGACATCGGTTTATCCAATTCGAAAATGATCAGCTCAATATATGGCCATCAGACACTACAAAGGTATAACAGTCTGGGACGACATCACGTCACCAACTTACGGATGTATTTTGACAAAGACAGAGATCGACTTCGCTCTTGACCTATTCACGAGAGTTGCAGATATTTCTTTGAGCCTTCCAAAGATACCGAGATCGATAATTTTGAACACCCAAAGCTCCAGAAATTGTCAGCAGACGGTTGTAAGTTCTGATTGTCACGAGCAGTATCACATGTCAAGCTTGAAGAAGTAATTTCACTAAGATAGAGATTGATACAGATCTCCGCTTCTTCAGGAAACATGTTGGTATTTCTCTTATCTTTCTAACAAAACCAAGATCACTTCGTTAGGACGAGCGTACATCAAAATATGACGTTTCGGACCCTTGATTATCGGCAGCAGAGGGTTGACTTCAATCCTCAGTCTTTTTGCTGTTGCTGCTTCTGTACTTTTGCCTTTATTCACGCTTTTTTACTCATTCTTCTATTGGAGTTTCTGAAGATTTTGTCTTCTTCTATTACAGTACTTGATGCTTCAGAACTTTATGAAAAAAGGTACCTCATTTTCTGGTCAAGATTGGTCTTTGAATATCTTAATACTTCGATTCAATATTACTTCTCCACCCATTAAAATGGTCTGTATTCTGCGTAGACTCTTGATTAGCTTCATTGGACACTCCTTAAAAGAGCTAAGGCGCTTGGTTATCCACTTGACACATTCACAAGGCTATTTAACTCATAGCATTCTGACCATTTAGCGTATTATGCTTCTTTGACCCTGTTACTGGCCGAATTACGATACGATGTCTTCATGAAACTTGTTTATATGGATATTAGCTTTAATGAGACATTGGATTCATCCAATTCAAAAACCGTCAACTCAATATATGGCCATCAGACACTACAAAGGTACAACAGTCTGGAACGACATCACGTCACCAACTTACGGATGCATTTTGACAAAGATAGAGATCGATTTCGCGCTTGACCTATTCACGAGAGTTGCAGATATTTCTTTGAGACTTCCAACGATACCGAGATCGATAATTCTGAACACCCAAAGCTCCAGAAATTTTCAGCAGACGGTTGCATGTTCTGATTGTCACGAATAGTATCACATCTCAAGCTTGAAGAAGGAATTTCACTACGATGGAGACCGAGACAGATCTCGTCTTCTTCAGGAAACATGTAGGTATTTCTATTATCTTTCTAATAAAACCAAGATCACTTCATTAGGACGAGCGTACCTCAAAATACGACTTTTCAGACGCTCCATTATCAGCAGCAGACGCTTGACTTCAAACTTCATTCTTTTTGTTGTTGCTGCTTTTGTACTTTTGCCTTTATTCACACTTTTTTCCGCTTTCATCTATTGGAGTTGATGATGGTTTTGTCTTCTTCTATTACAGTACCTAATGCTTCAGAACTTTATGAAAAAAGGTACCTCATTTTCTGGTCAAGATTGGTCTTTGAATATCTTAATACTTCGATTCAAAATTACTTCTCCACCGATTAAAATGGTCTGTATTCTGCGTAGACTCTTGATTAGCTTCACTGGACACTTATTAAAAGAGCTAAGGCGCTTGGTTATCCACTTGGCACATTCGCATAGGTATTTAACTCATTGCTTTCTGACCATTTAGCGTATTATGCTTCTTTGACCCTGTTGCTGGCCGAATTACGATACGATGTCTTCATGAAACTTGTTTATATGGATATTAGCTTTAATGAGCCATCGGTTTATCCAATTCGAAAACGATCAGCTCAATATTTGGCCATCAGACACTACAAAGGTATAACAGTCTGGAACGACATCACGTCACCAACTTACGGATGCATTTTGACAAAGATAGAGATCGATTTCGCTCTTGACCTATTCACGAGAGTTGCAGATATTTCTTTGAGACTTCCAACGATACCGAGATCGATAATTCTGAACACCCAAAGCTCTTGAAATTTTCAGCAGACGGTTGCATGTTCTGATTGTCACGAACAGTATCACATCTCAAGCTTGAAGAAGGAATTTCACTACGATGGAGACCGATACAGATCTCGTCTTCTTCAGGAAACATGTAGGTATTTCTATTATCTTTCTAATAAAACCAAGATCACTTCATTAGGACGAACGTACCTCAAAATACGACTTTTCAGATGCTTCATTATCAGCAGCAGACGCTTGACTTCAAACTTCAATCTTTTTGCTGTTGCTGCTTTTGTACTTTTGCCTTTATTCACGCTTTTTTTCGCTTTCATCTATTGGAGTTGATGAAGGTTTTGTCTTCTTCTATTACAGTACTTGATGCTTCAGAACTTTATGAAAAAGGTACCTCATTTTCTGGTCAGGATTGGTCTTTGAATATCTTAATACTTCGATTCAAAATTACTTCTCCACCCACTAAAATGGTCTGTATTATGCGTAGACTCTTGATTAGCTTCACTGGACACTTCTTAAAAGAACTAAGGCGCTTGGTTATCCACTTGGCACATTCGCATAGCTGTTTAACTCATTGCTTTCTGACCATTTAGCGTATTATGCTTCTTTGACCCTGTTACTGGCCGAATTACGATACGATGTCTTCATGAAACTTGTTTATATGGATATTAGCTTTAATGAGCCATCGGTTTATCCAATTCGAGAACGATCAGCTCAATATATGGCCATCAGACACTACAAAGGTATAATAGTCTGGAACGACATCACGTCAGCAACTTACGGATGCATTTTGACAAAGATAGAGATCGATTTCGCTCTTGACCTATTCATGAGAGTTGTAGATATTTCTTTGAGACTTCCAACGATACCGAGATCGATAATTCTGAACACCCAAAGCTCCAGATATTTTCAGCAAACGGTTGCATGTTCTGATTGTCACGAACAGTATCACATCTCAAGCTTGAAGAAGGAATTTCACTACGTTGGAGACCGATACAGATCTCGTCTTCTTCAGGAAACATGTAGGTATTTCTATTATCTTTCTAATAAAACCAAGATCACTTCATTAGGACGAGCGTACCTCAAAATACGACTTTTCAGACGCTTCATTATCGGCAGCAGGCGCTTGACTTCAATCTTCAATCTTTTTGTTGTTGCTGCTTTTGTACTTTTGCCTTTATTCACGCTTTTTTTTCGCTTTCATCTATTGGAGTTGCTGAAGGTTTTGTCTTCTTCTATTACAGTACTTGATGCTTCAGAACTTTATGAAAAAAGGTACCTCATTTTCTGGTCAAGCTTGGTCTTTGAATATCTTAATACTTCGATTCAAAATTACTTCTCCACCCATTAAAATGGTCTGTATTCTGCGTAGACTCTTGATTAGCTTCACTGGACACTCCTTAAAAGAGCTGAGGCGCTTGGTTATCCACTTGGCACATTCGCATAGCTATTTAACTCGTTGCATTCTGACCATTTAGCGTATTATGCTTCTTTGACCCTGTTACTGGTCGAATTGCGATACGATGTCTTCATGAAACTTGTTTATATGGATATTAGCTTTAATGAGACATCGGTTTATCCAATTCGAAAACGATCAGCTCAATATATTGCCATCAGACACTACAAAGGTATAACAGTCTGGAACGACATCACGTCACCAACTTACGGATGCATTTTGACAAAAATAGAGATCGATTTCGCTCTTGACCTATTCACGAGAGTTGCAGATATTTCTTTGAGCCTTCCAAAGATACCGAGATCGATAATTTTGAACACCCAAAGCTCCAGAAATTGTCAGCAAACGGTTGCAAGTTCTGATTGTCACGAACAGTATCACATGTCAAGCTTGAAGAAGTAATTTCACTCCGATAGAGATTGATACAGATCTCCGCTTCTTCAGGAAACATGTTGGTATTTCTCTTATCTTTCTAACAAAACCAAGATCAATTCGTTAGGACGACGTACATCAAAATATGACGTTTCGGACCCTTGATTATCGGCAGCAGAGGGTTGACTTCAATCTTCAGTCTTTTTGCTGTGGCTGCTTCTGTACTTTTGCCTTTATTCACGCTTTTTTACTCATTCTTCTATTGGAGTTGCTGAAGATTTTGTCTTCTTCTATTACAGTACTTGATGCTTCAGAACTTTCTTGAAAAAGGTACCTCATTTTCTGGTCAAGTTTGGTCTTTGAATATCTTAATACTTCGATTCAAATTTACTTCTCCACCCATCATAATGGTCTGTATTCTGAGTTGATGCTTGATTAGCTTCACTGGATGCTTCTTAAAGGAGCTAAGGCACTTGGTTGTCCACTTGGCACATTCACAAGGCTATTTAACTCATAGCATTTTGACTATTTAGCGTATTATGCTACTTTGACCCTGTTGTTGGTCGAATTATGATACGATGTCTTCATGAAACTTTTTTATATGGATATTAGCTTTAATGAGACATCGGTTTCATCCAATTCGAAAATGATCAGCTCAATATATGGCCATCATACACAACAAAGGTAAAACAGTCTGGAACGACATCACGTCACCAAATTACAGATGCATTTTGACAAAGATAGAGATCGATTTCGCTCTTGACCTATTCACGAGAGTTGCAGATATTTCTTTGAGCCTTCCAACGATACCGAGATCGATAATTTTGAGCACCCAAAGCTCAACAAATTGTCAGCAGACGGTTGCATGTTCTGATTGTCACGAACAGTATTACATCTCAAGCTTGACAAAGGAATTTCACTCCGATAGAGACTGATACAGATCTCGGATTCTTCAGGAAACATGTAGGTATTTCTATTATCTTTCTAATAAAACCAAGATCACTTAATTACGACGAGCGTACCTCAAAATACGACGTTTCAGACGCTTGACTTCAATCTTCAGTCTTTTTGCTGTTGCTGCTTTTGTACTTCTTAAAAGAGCTAAGGCGCTTGGTTATCCACTTGGCACATTCACAAGGCTATTTAACTCATAGCATTCTGACCATTTAGCGTATTATGCTTCTTTGACCCTGTTACATGCCGAATTACGATACGATGTCTTCATGAAACATGTTTATATGGATATTAGCTTTAATGAGACATCGGTTTCATCCAATTCGAAAACGATCAGCTCAATATATGGCCATGAGACACTACAAAGGTATAACAGTCTAGAATGACATCACGTCACCAACTTACGGATGCATTTTGACAAAGATAGAGATTGATTTCGCTCTTGACCTATTCACGAGAGTTGCAGATATTTCTTTGAGCATTCCTACGATACCGAGATCGATAATTTTGAACACCCAAAGCTCCAGAAATTGTAAGCAGACGGTTGCATGTTCTGATTATCACGAACAGTATCACATATCAAGCTTGAAGAAGGAATTTCACTCCGATAGAGACTGATATAGATCTCGGCTTCTTCAGAAACATGTAGGTATTTCTATTATCTTTCTAACAAAACCAAGATCACTTCATTAGGACGAGCGTACCCCAAAATACGACGTTTCGGACGCTTCATTGTCGGCAGCAGACGCTTGACTTCAATCTTTAGTCTTTTTGCTGTTGCTGCTTTTGTACATTTGCCTTTATTCACGCTTTTTTTCGCTTTCGTCTATTGGAGTTGCCGAAGGTTTTGTCTTCTTCTATTACAGTACATGATGCTTCAGAACTTTATGGAAAAAGGTACCTCATTTTCTGATCAAGATTGGTCTTTGTATATCTTAATACTTCGATTCAAAATTACTTCCCCAACCATTAAAATGGTATGTATTCTGAGTAGACACTTGATTAGCTTCACTTGACACTTCTTAAAAGAGCTAAGGCGCTTGGTTATCCACAAGGCACATTCACAAGGCTATTTAACTCATTGCATTCTGACCATTTAGCGTATTATGCTTCTTTGACCCTGTTACTGGCCGAATTACGATACGATGTCTTCATGAAACTTGTTTATACGGATATTAGCTTTAATGAGACATCGGTTTATCCAATTCGAAAACGATCAGCTCAATATATGGCCATCAGACACTACAAAGGTATAACAGTCTGGAACGACATCACGTCACCAACTTACGGATGCATTTTGACAAAGATAGAGATCGATTTCGCTCTTGACCTATTCAAGAGAGTTGCAGATATTTCTTTGAGCCTTCCAACGATACCGAGATCGATAATTTTGAGCACCCAAAGCTCCAAAAATTGTCAGTAGACGGTTGCATGTTCTGATTGTCACGAACAGTATCACATCTCAAGCTTGAAGAAGGAATTTCACTCCGATAGAGACTGATACAGATCTCGGCGTCTTCAGGAAACATGTATATAATTCTATTATCTTTCTAATAAAACCAAGATCACTTCATTAGGACGAGCGGACCTCAAAATACGACGTTTCAGACGCTTCATCATCGACAGCAGACGCTTGACTTCAATCTTCAGTCTTTTTGCTGTCGCTGCTTTTGTACTTTTGCCTTTCTTAACTCATAGCATTTTGACCATTTAGCGTGTTATGCTTCTTTGACCCTGTTGCTGGTCGAATTACGATACGATGTCTTCATGAAATTTGTTTATATGGATATTAGCTTTAATGTGACATCGGTTTCATCCAATTCGAAAACGATCAGCTCAATATATAGCCATCATACACTACAAAGGTATAAGAGTCTGGAACGACATCACGTCACCAAATTACGGATGAATTTTGACAAAGATAGAGATCGATTTCGCTCTTGACCTATTCACGAGAGCTGGAGATATTTCTTTGAGCCTTCCAACTATACCGAGATCGATAATTTTGAACACCCAAAGCTCCAGAAACTGTCAACAGACGGTTGCATGTTCTGATTGTCACGAACAGTATCACATCTCAAGTTTAAAGAAGGAATTTCACTCCGATAGAGATTGTTACTGATCTCGGCTTCTTCAGGAAAATTGTAGGTATTTCTATTATCTTTCTAACAATACCAAGATCACATAATTAGGACGAGCATACCTCAAAATACGACGTTTCGGACCCTTGATTATCGGCAGCAGACGGTTGACTTCAATCTTCACTCTTTTTGCTGTGGCTGCTTCTGTACTTTTGCCATTATTCACGCTTTTTTACGCTTTCGTCTATTGAAGTTGCTGAAGATTTTGTCTTCTTCTATTACTGTACTTGATGCTTCAGAACTTTCTTGAAAAAGGTACCTCATTTTCTGGTCAAGCTTGGTCTTTGAATATCTTAATACTTCGATTCAAATTTAGTTCTCCACCCACCATAATGGTTTGTATTCTGAGTTGATGCTTGATTAGCTTCACTGGAGGCTTTTTAAAAGAGCTAAAGCGCTTGGTTATCCACTTGGCACATCCACAAGGCTATTTAAGTGATAGCATTCTAACCATTTAGTGTATTATGCTTGTTTGACCCTGTTACTGGTCGAATTACGATACGATGTCTTCATGAAACTTGTTTATATGGATATTAGCTTTAATGAGACATCGGTTTCATCCAATTCGAAAACCATCAGCTCAATATATGGCCATCAGACACTACAAAGGTATAACAGTCTGGAACGCCATCACGTCACCAACTTACGGATGCATTTTGACAAAGATAGAGATCGATTTCGCTCTTGACCACTTCACCAGAGTTGCAGATATTTATTTGGGCCTTCCAAAGATGCTAGGTCGATACTTTTGAACACCCGCAGCTCCAGAAATGGTCAGCAGACGGTTGCAAGGTATGATTGTCACGAACAGTATCACATGTCAAGCTTGAAGAAGGAATTTCACTCCGATAGAGATTGATACGGATCTTGGCTTCTTCAGGAAACATGTAGGTATTTCTATTATCTTTCTAAAAAAACCAAGATCACTTCATCAGGACGAGCGTACCTCAAAATACGACGTTTCGCACCCTTGATTATCGGCAGCAGACGGTTGACTTCAATCTTCAGTCTTTTTGTTGGTACTGCTTTTGTACTTTTGCCTTTATCAACGCTTTTTTTCTCTTTCGACTATTGGAGTTGCTGAAGGTTTTGTCTTCTTCTATTACAGTACTTGATGCTTCAGAACTTTCTTGAAAAAGGTACCTCATTTTCTGGTCAAGCTTGGTCTTTGAATATCTTAATACTTCGATTCAAATTTACATCTCCACCCGTCATCATGGTCTGTATTCTGAGTAGATGCTTGATTAGCTTCACTGGACGCTTCTTAAAAGAGCTTAGGCACTTGGTTATCCACTTGGTACTTTCACAAGGCTATTTAACTCATAGCATTCGGACCAATTAGCGTATTATACTTCTTGGACCCTGTTACTGGCCGAATTATGATACGATGTCTTCATGAAACTTGTTTATATGGATATTAGCTTTAATGAGACATCGGTTTCATCCAATTCGAAAACGATCAGCACAATATTTGGCCATCAGACACTACAAAGGTATAACAGTCTGGAACGACATCACGTCACCAACTTACGGATGCATTTTGACAAAGATAGAGATCGATTTCGCTCTTGACCTATTCACGAGAGTTGCAGATATTTCTTTGAGCCTTCCAAAGATACCGAGATCGATAATTTTGAACATCCAATGCTCCAGAAATTGTCAGCAGATGGTTGCAAGTTCTGATTGTCACGAACAGTATCACATGTCAATCTTGAAGAAGGAATTTCACTCCGATAGGGATTGATATAGATCTCGGCTTCTTTAGGAAACATATTGGTATTTCTCTTATCTTTCTAACAAAACCAAGATCACTTCATTAGGATGAGTATACATCAAAATATGACGTTTCGGACCCTTGATTATCGGCAGCAAAGGGTTGACTTCAATCTTCAGTCTTTTTGTTGGTACTGCTTTTGTACTTTTGCCTTTATCAACGCTTTTTTTCTCTTTCGACTATTGGAGTTGCTGAAGGTTTTGTCTTCTTCTATTACAGTACTTGATGCTTCAGAACTTTCTTGAAAAAGGTACCTCATTTTCTGGTCAAGCTTGGTCTTTGAATATCTTAATACTTCGATTCAAATTTACATCTCCACCCGTCATAATGGTCTGTATTCTGAGTAGATGCTTGATTAGCTTCACTGGACGCTTCTTAAAAGAGCTTAGGCACTTGGTTATCCACTTGGTACTTTCACAAGGCTATTTAACTCATAGCATTCGGACCAATTAGCGTATTATACTTCTTGGACCCTGTTACTGGCCGAATTATGATACGATGTCTTCATGAAACTTGTTTATATGGATATTAGCTTTAATGAGACATCGGTTTCATCCAATTCGAAAACGATCAGCACAATATTTGGCCATCAGACACTACAAAGGTATAACAGTCTGGAACGACATCACGTCACCAACTTACGGATGCATTTTGACAAAGATAGAGATCGATTTCGCTCTTGACCTATTCACGAGAGTTGCAGATATTTCTTTGAGCCTTCCAAAGATACCGAGATCGATAATTTTGAACATCCAATGCTCCAGAAATTGTCAGCAGATGGTTGCAAGTTCTGATTGTCACGAACAGTATCACATGTCAAGCTTGAAGAAGGAATTTCACTCCGATAGGGATTGATATAGATCTCGGCTTCTTTAGGAAACATATTGGTATTTCTCTTCTCTTTCTAACAAAACCAAGATCACTTCATTAGGATGAGTATACATCAAAATATGACGTTTCGGACCCTTGATTATCGGCAGCAAAGGGTTGACTTCAATCTTCAGTCTTTTTGCTGTTGCTGCTTCTTTACTTTTGCCTTTATTCACGCTTTTTTACTCATTCTTCTATTGGAGTTGCTGAAGATTTTGTCTTCTTCTATTACAGTACTTGATGCTTCAGAACTTTCTTGAAAAAGGTACCTCATTTTCTGGTCAAGCTTGGTCTTTCAATATCTTAATACTTCGATTCAAAATTACTTCTCCACCCATTAAAATGGGCTGTATTCTGAGTAGACGCTTGATTAGCTTCACTGGACGCATCTTAAAAGAGCTAAGGCGCTTGGTTATCCACTTGGCACATTCACAAGGCTATTTAACTCATAGCATTCTGACCATTTAGCGTATTATGCTTCTTTGACCCTGTTACTGACCGAATTACGATTCGATGTCTTCATGAAACTTGTTTATACGGATATTAGCTTTAATGAGTACCTGTTTCATCCAATTCGAACACCATCAGCTCAATATAGGGCCATCAGACGCTACAAAGGTATGACTGTCAGGAACGGCATCACGTCACCAACTTACGGATGCATTTTGACAAAGATAGAGATCGTTTTCGCTATTGACTTCTTCACGAAAGTTGCATATATTTCTTTGAGCCTTCCAACGATACCCAGATCGATACTTTTGAAAGCCTAAACTTCCAGAAATTGTCAGCAGAAGGTTGCATATTCGAATTGTCACGAACAGTACCACACCTCGTGCTTGAAGAAGGAATTTAACTCAGATAGAGATAGATTCAGATCTCGACTTTTGCATGAAACTGGATAGGTATTTCTCTTATCTTTCTAAAAAAACCAAGATCACTTCATTAGGATGAGCATACCTCAAAATATGATGTTTCGCACCCTTGATTATCGGCAGCAGACGCTTGACTTCAATCTTTAGTCTTTTTGTTGTTGCAGCTTTTGTGCTTTTGTCTTTATTCACGCTTTTTTTCTCTTTCTTCTATTGGAATTCCTGAAGGTTTTGTCTTCTTCTATTACAATACTTGATGCTTCAGAACTTTATTGATAAGGGTACCTCATTTTCTGGTCAAGATTGGTCTTTGAATATCTTAATACTTCAATTCAAAATTACTTCTCCACCCATCAAAATGGTCAGTATTCTGAGTAGACGATTGATTAGCTTCATTGGACGCTTCTTAAAAGAGCTACGGCGCTTGGTTATCCCCTTGGCACATTCACAAGGCTATTTAACTCATAGCATTCTGACCATTTAGCGTATTATGCTTCTTTGACCCTGTTACTGGCCGAATTACGATTCGATGTCTTCATGAAACTTGTTTATAAGGATATTAGCTTTAATGAGACATCGGTTTCTTCGAATTCGAAAACCATCAGCTCAATATATGACCATCAGACACTACAAAGGTATAACAGTCTGGAATGCCATCACGTCACCAACTTACGGATGCATTTTGACAAAGATAGAGATCGATTTCGCTCTTGACCTCTTCACGAGAGTTGCAGATACTTATTTAGGCCTTCCAAAGATACCAGATCGATACTTTTGGACACCAAAAGCTCCAGAAATTGTCAGCAGACGGTTGCATGTTCTGATTGTCACGAACAGAATCACATCTCAAGCTTAAAGAAGGAATTTCACTCCGATACAGATTGATACAGATCTCGGCTTCTTCAGGAAACATGTTGGTATTTCTTTTATCTTTCTAACAAAACCAAGATCACTTCATTAGGAGGAGCGTACATCAAAATACGACATTTCGAACCCTTGATTATCGGCAGCAGACGGCTGACTTCAATCTTCAGTCTTTTTGCTGTTGCTGCTTCTGTACTTTTGCCTTTATTCACGCTTTTTTACTCTTTCTTCTATTGAAGTTGCTGAAGATTTTGTCTTCTTCTATTACTGTACTTGATGCTTCCGAACTTTCTTGAAAAAGGTACCTCATTTTCTGGTCAAGTTTAGTCTTTGAATATCTTAATACTTCGATTCAAATTTACTTCTCCACCCATCATAATGGTCTGTATTCTGAGCTGATGCTTAAATAGCTTCACTGGACGCTTCTTAATGGAGCTAAGGTGCTTGGTTGTCCACTTGGTACATTCACAAGGCTATTTAACTCATAACATTCTGACCATTTAGCGTATTATGCTTCTTTGACCCTGTTGCTAGCCGAATTACGATATGATGTCTTCATGAAACTTGTTTATATGGATATTAGGTTTAATGAGACATCGGTTTCATCCAATTCGAAAATGATCAGCTCAATATATGGCCATCAGACACTGCAAAGATATAACAGTCTGGAACGACATCACGTCACCAACTTACGGATGCATTTTGACAAAGATAGAGATCGATTTCGCTCTTGACCTACTCACGAGAGTTGCAGATATTTCTTTGAGCCTTCCAACGATAGCGAGATCGATAATTTTGAACACCCAAAGCTCCGGAAATTGTCAGCAGACAGTTGCAAGTTCTGATTGTCACGAACAGTATAACATGTCAAGCTTGAAAAAGGAATTTCACTCCGATAAAGATTCATACAGATCTCGACTTCTTCAAGAAACATGTTGGTATTTCTCTTATATTTCTAAAAAAACAAAGATCACTTCATTAGGACTAGCGTACATCAAAATACGACGTTTCGGACCCTTGATTATCGGCAGCAGAGGGTTGACTTCGATCTTCAGTCTTTTTGTTGTTACTGCTTTTGTACTTTTGCCTTTATTCACGCTTTTTTACTCTTTCTTCTGTTGGAGTTGCTGATGATTTTGTCTTCTTCTATTACAGTACTTGATGCTTCAGAACTTTCTTGAAAAAGGTACCTCATTTTCTGGTCAAGTTTAGTATTTGAATATCTTAATACTTCGATTCAAATTTACTTCTCCACCCGTCATAATGTCTGTATTCTGAGTAGATGCTTGACTAGCTTCACTGGACGCTTCTTAAAAGAGCTTAGGCACTTGGTTCTCCACTTGGCACATTCACAAGGCTATTTAACTCATAGCATTCGGACCATTTAGTGTATTATGCGTCTTGGTCCCAGTTACTGGCCGAATTACGATACGATGTCTTCATGAAACTTGTTTATATGGATATTAGCTTTAATGAGACATCGGTTTCATCCAATTCGAAAATGATCAGCTCAATATATGGCCATCAGACACTACAAAGGTATAACAGTCTGGAATGACATCACGTCACCAACTTACGGATGCATTTTGACAAAGATAGAGATCGATTTCGCTCTTGACCTCTTCACGAGAGTTGCAGACATTTCTTTATGCCTTCGAACGATATCGAGATCGATAATTTTGAACACCCAATGCTCCAGAACATGTCAGCAGACGGTTGCAGGTTCTGATTGTCACGAACGGTATCAAATCGCAAGCTTGAAGAAGGAATTTCACTCCGACAGAGATTGATACAGATCTCGGCTTCTTCAGGAAACATGTAGGTATTTCTATTATATTTCTAACAAAACCAAGATCACTTCATTAGGACGAGCGCACCTCAAAATACGACGTTTCGGACCCTTGATTATCGGCAGCAGACGGTTGACTACAATCTTCAGTCTTTTTGTTGTTACTGCTTTTGTACTTTTGCCTTTATTCACGCTTTTTTTCTCTTTCGTCTATTGGAGTTACCGACGATTTTGTCTTCTTCTATTACAGTACTTGATGCTTCAGAACTTTCTTGAAAAAGGTACCTCATTTTCTGATCAAGCTTGGTCTTTAAATATCTTAATACTTCGATTCAAATTTACTTCTCCACCCGTCATAATGTCTGTATTCTGAGTAGATGCTTGATTAGCTTCACTGGACGCTTCTTAAAAGAGCTTAGGCACTTGGTTATCCATTTGGCACATTCACAAGGCTATTTAACTCATAGCATTCGGACCATTTAACGTATTATGCTTCTTGGTCCCAGTTACTGGCCGAATTACGATACGATGTCTTCATGAAACTTGTTTATATGGATATTAGCTTTAATGAGACATCGGTTTCATCCAATTCGAAAACGATCAGCTCAATATATGGCCATCAGACACTACAAAGGTATAACAGTCTGGAATGACATCACGTCACCAACTTACGGATGCATTTTGACAAAGATAGAGATCGATTTCGCTCTTGACCTATTCACGAGAGTTGCAGATATTTCTTTGAGCCTTCCAACGATAGCGAGATCGATAATTTTGAACACCCAAAGCTCCAGAAATTGTCAGCAGACGGTTGCAAGTTCTGATTGTCACGAACAGTATCACATGTCAAGCTTGAAGAAGGAATTTCACTCCGATAGAGATTCATACAGATCTCGGCTTCTTTAGGAAACATGTTGGTATTTCTCTTATCTTTCTAAAAAAACCAAGATCACTTCATTAGGACGAGCGTACATCAAAATACGACGTTTCGGACCCATGATTATCAGCAGCAGAGGGTTGACTTCGATCTTCAGTCTTTTTGTTGTTGCTGCTTCTGTACTTTTGCCTTTATTCACGCCTTTTTACTCTTCCGACTATTGGAGTTGCTGAAGATTTTGTCTTCTTCTATTACCGTACTTGATGATTCAGAACTTTCTTGAAAAGGGTTCTTCATTTTCTGGTCAAGCTTGGTCTTTGAATATCTTAAGACTTCGATTCAAGTTTACTTCTCCACCCGTCATAATGGTCTGTATTCTGAGTAGATGCTTGATTAGCTTCACTGGACGCTTCTTAAAAGAGCTTAGGCACTTGGTTATCCACTTGGCACATTCACAAGGCTATTTAACTCATAGCATTCGAACCATTTAGCGTATTATGCTTCTTGGACCCTGTTACTAGCCGAATTACGATACGATGTCTTCATGAAACTTGTTTATATGGATATTAGCTTTAATGAGACATGGGTTTCATCCAATTCGGAAACGATCAGCTCAATATATGGCCATCAGACACTACAAAGGTATTACAGTCTGCAATGACATCACGTCACCAACTTACGGATGCATTTTGACAAAGATAGAGATCGATTTCGCTCTTGACCTCTTCATGAGAGTTGCAGATATTTCTCTGAGCCTTCCAAAGATAACAGATCGATA
>CM077343.1:46581515-46625460 GCA_039655645.1 Ammopiptanthus mongolicus | reverse complement strand
GGTTGCATGTTCTGATTGTCACGAACAGTATCACATATCAAGCTTGAAGAAGGAATTTCACTCCGATAGAAACTGATACAGATCTCGGCTTCTGCGGAAACATGTAGGTATTTCTATATCGTTCTACCAAAACCAAGATCACTTCATTAGGACGAGCGTACCTCAAAATACGACGTTTCAGACACCTTGATTATATCGCAGCAAACGTTGACTTCAATCTTCAGTCTTTTTGTTGATACTGCTTTGTACTTTTGCCTTTATTCACGCTTTTTTTCTCTTTCGACTATTGGAGTTGCTGAAGGTTTGTCTTCTTCTATTACAGTACTTGATGCTTCAGAACTTTATTGAAAAAGGTACCTCATTTTCTGGTCAAGCTTGGTCTTTGAATATCTTAATACTTCGATTCAAAATTACTTCTCCACCCATCATAATGGTCTGTATTCTGAGTAGATGCTTGATTAGCTTCACTGGAACGCTTCTTAAAAGAGCTAAGGCACTGGTTATCCACTTGGCACATTCACAAGGCTATTTAACTCATAGCATTCTGACCAATTAGCGTATTATGCTTCTTGGACCCTGTTACTGGCCGAATTATGATACGATGTCTTCATGAAACTTGTTTATATGGATATTAGCTTTAATGAGACACACCGTTTCATCCAATTCGAAAACGATCAGCTCAATATATGCCATCAGACACTACAAAGGTATAACAGTCAGGAACGACATCACTCACCACTTACGATGCATTTTGACAAAGATAGAGATCGATTTCGCTCTTGACCTCTTCACGAGAGCTGCAGAATATTTCTTTGAGCTTCCAACGATACCGAGATCGATAATTTTGAACACCCAAAGCTCCAGAAATTGTCAGCAGACGGTTGCATGTTCTGATTGTCACGAACAGTATCACACCTCAATCTTGAAGAAGGAATTTCACTCCGATAGAGATTGATACAGATCTCGGCTTCTTCAGAAACATGTTGGTATTTCTCTTATCTTTCTAACAAAACCAAGATCACTTCATTAGGACGAGTATACTCAAAATACGACGTTTCGGCCCTTGATTATCGGCAGCAGACGGTTGACTTCAATCTTCAGTCTTTTGTTGGTGCACTGCTTTTGTACTTTTGCCTTTATTCACGCTTTTTTTCTCTTTCTTCTATTGGAGTTGCTGAAGGTTTTGTCTCTTCTATTACAGTACTTGATGCTTCAGAACTTTATTGAAAAGGTACCTCATTTTCTGGTCAAGCTTGTCTTGAATATCTTAATACTTCGATTCAAATTACTTCTCCACCCATCATAAGGTCTGTATTCTGAGTAGATGCTTGATTAGCTTCACTGGACGCTTCTTAAAAGAGCTAGGCGCTGGTTATCCACTTGGCACATTCACAAGGCTATTTAACTCATAGCATTGGACCATTTAGCGTATTATGCTTCTTTGACCCTGTTACTGGCCGAATTACGATACGATGTCTTCATGAAACTTGTTTATAAGGATATTAGCTTTAATGAGACATCGTTTCATCCATTCGAAAACGATCAGCTCAATATATGGCCATCAGACGCTACAAAGGTATAACAGTCTGGAACGACATCACGTCACCAACTTACGGATGCATTTTGACAAAGATAGAGATCGATTTCGCTCTTGACCTCTTCACGAGAGTTGCAGATATTTCTTTGAGCCTTCCAACGATACCGAGATCGATAATTTTTGAACATCCAGCCCAGCTCCAGAAATTGTCAGCAGACGGTTGCATGTTCTGATTGTCACGAACAGTATCACATCTCAAGCTTGAAGAAGGAATTTCACTCCGATAGAGATTGATACAGATCTCGGCTTCTTCAGGAAACATGTGGTATTTCTCTTCTCTCTTTCTAAAAAAACCAAGATCACTTCATTAGGACGAGCATACCTCAAAATACGACGTTTCGGACCCTTGATTATCGGCAGCAGACGGTTGACTTCAATCTTCAGTCTTTTTGCTGTTGCTGCTTTTTACTTTTGCCTTTATTCACGCTTTTTTCTCTTTCTTCTATTGGAGTTGCTGAAGGTTTTGTCTTCTTCTATTACAGTACTTGATGCTTCAGAACTTTATTGAAAAAGGTACCTTTTTTTCTGCCAAGCTTGGTCTTTGAATATCTTAATACTTCGATTCAAAATTACTTCTCCACCCATTAAAATGGTCTGTATTCTGAGTAGACGCTTGATTAGCTTCACTGGACGCTTCTTAAAAGAGCTAAGGCGCTTGGTTATCCACTTGGCACATTCACAAGGCTATTTAACTCATAGCATTCTGACCATTTAGCGTATTATGCTTCTTTGACCCTGTTACTGCCGAATTACGATTCGATGTCTTCATGAAACTTGTTTATATGGATATTAGCTTTAATGAGACACGGTTTCATCCAATTCGAACAACCATCAGCTCAATATATGGCCATCAGACACTACAAAGGTATGACAGTCAGGACGGCATCACGTCCACCAACTTACGGATGCATTTTGACAAAGATAGAGATCGATTTCGCTCTTGACCTCTTCACGAGAGTTGCAGATATTTCTTTGAGCCTTCCAACGATACCAGATCGATACTTTTGAACACCCAAAGCTCCAGAAATTGTCAGCAGAAGGTTGCATGTTCTGATTGTCACGAACAGTATCACATCTCAAGCTTGAAGAAGGAATTTCACTCCGATAGAGATTGATTCAGATCTCGGCTTCTTCAGGAAACTGTAGGTATTTCTCTATCTTTCTAAAAAAACCAAGATCACTTCATTAGGATGAGCATACCTCAAAAACGACGTTTCGGAACCCTTGATTATCGGCAGCAGACGGTTGACTTCAATCTTCAGTCTTTTTGCTGTTGCAGCTTTTGTACTTTTGCCTTTATTCACGCTTTTTTTCGCTTTCGTCTATTGGAGTTGCTGAAGGTTTTTGTCTTCTTCTATTACAGTACTTGATGCTTCAGAACTTTATTGAAAAGGGTACCTCATTTTCTGGTCAAGATTGTCGTTGAATATCTTAATACTTCGATTCAAAATTACTTCTCCACCCATCAAAATGTCTGTATTCTGAGTAGACGCTTGATTAGCTTCACTGGACGCTTCTTAAAAGAGCTAAGGCGCTTGGTTATCCACTTGGCACATTCACAAGGCTATTTAACTCATAGCATTCGGACCATTTAACGTATTATGCTTCTTGGTCCCAGTTACTGGCCGAATTACGATACGATGTCTTCATGAAACTTGTTTATATGGATATTAGCTTTAATGAGACATCGGTTTCATCCAATTCGAAAACGATCAGCTCAATATATGGCCATCAGACACTACAAAGGTATAACAGTCTGGAATGACATCACGTCACCAACTTACGGATGCATTTTGACAAAGATAGAGATCGATTTCGCTCTTGACCTATTCACGAGAGTTGCAGATATTTCTTTGAGCCTTCCAACGATACCGAGATCGATAATTTTGAACACCCAAAGCTCCAGAAATTGTCAGCAGATGGTTGCAAGTTCTGATTGTCACGAACAGTATCACATCAAGCTTGAAGAAGGAATTTCACTCCGATAGAGATTTATACAGATCTCGGCTTCTTCAGGAAACATGTAGGTATTTCTCTTATCTTTCTAAAAAAACCAAGATCACTTCATTAGGACGAGCGTACCTCAAAATACGACGTTTCGACCCTTGATTATCGGCAGCAGACGCTTGACTTCAATCTTCAGTCTTTTTGTTGTTGCTGCTTTTGTACTTTTGCCTTTATTCACGCTTTTTTTCTTTCGTCTATTGGAGTTGCTGAAGATTTTGTCTTCTTCTATTACAGTACTTGATGCTTCAGAACTTTATTGAAAGGGTTCTCATTTTCTGGTCAAAGCTTGGTCTTTGAATATCTTAATACTTCGATTCAAAATTACTTCTCCACCCATCAATAATGGTCTGTATTCTGAGTAGACGCTTGATTAGCTTCACTGGACGCTTCTTAAAAGAGCTTAGGCCTTGGTTATCCACTTGGCACATTCACAAGGCTATTTAACTCATAGCATTCGAACCATTTAGCGTATTATGCTTCTTGGACCCTGTTACTGGCCGAATTACGATACGATGTCTTCATGAAACTTGTTATATGGATATTAGCTTTAATGAGACATGGTTTCATCCAATTCGAAAACGATCAGCTCAATATATGGCCATCAGACACTACAAAGGTATAACAGTCTGGAACGACATCACGTCACCAACTTACGGATGCATTTTGACAAAGATAGAGATCGATTTCGCTCTTGACCTCTTCACGAGAGTTGCAGATATTTCTCTGAGCCTTCCAAAGATAACAGATCGATACTTTTGAACACCCAAAGCTCCAGAAATTATCAGCAGACGGTTGCAAGTTATGATTGTCACGAACAGTATCACATCTCAAGCTTGAAGAAGGAATTTCACTCCGATAGAGATTGATACAGATCTCGGCTTCTTCAGGAAACATGTAGGTATTTCTATTATCTTTCTAACAAAACCAAGATCACTTCATTAGGACGAGCGTACATCAAAATACGACGTTTCGGACCCTTGATTATCGGCAGCAGACGGTTGACTTCAATCTTCAGTCTTTTTGCTGTTGCTGCTTTTGTACTTTTGCCTTTATTCACGCTTTTTACTCTTTCGTCTATTGGAGTTGCTGAAGATTTTGTCTTCTTCTATTACAGTACTTGATGCTTCAGAACTTTCTTGAAAAAGGTACCTCATTTTCTGGTCAAGCTTGGTCTTTGAATATCTTAATACTTCGATTCAAATTTACTTCTCCACCCATCATAATGGTCTGTATTCTGAGTAGATGCTTGATTAGCTTCACTGGACGCTTCTTAAAAGAGCTAAGGCGCTTGGTTATCCACTTGGCACATTCACAAGGCTATTTAACTCATAGCATTCTGACCATTTAGCGTATTATGCTTCTTTGACCCTGTTACTGGCCGAATTACGATACGATGTCTTCATGAAACTTGTTTATATGGATATTAGCTTTAATGAGACATCGGTTTCATCCAATTCGAAAACGATCAGCTCAATATATGGCCATCAGACACTACAAAGGTATAACAGTCTGGAACGACATCACGTCACCAACTTACGGATGCATTTTGACAAAGATAGAGATCGATTTCGCTCTTGACCTCTTCACGAGAGTTGCAGATATTTCTTTGAGCCTTCCAACGATACCGAGATCGATAATTTTGAACACCCAAAGCTCCAGAAATTGTCAGCAGACGGTTGCATGTTCTGATTGTCACGAACAGTATCACATCTCAAGCTTGAAGAAGGAATTTCACTCCGATAGAGATTGATACAGATCTCGGCTTCTTCAGGAAACATGTAGGTATTTCTATTATCTTTCTAACAAAACCAAGATCACTTCATTTGGACGAGCGTACTTCAAAATACGACGTTTCGGACCCTTGATTATCGGCAGCAGACGGTTGACTTCAATCTTCAATATTTTTGATGTTGCTGCTTCTGTACTTTTGCCTTTATTCACGCTTTTTACTCTTTCGTCTATTGGAGTTGCTGAAGATTTTGTCTTCTTCTATTACAGAACTTGATGCTTCAGAACTTGCTTGAAAAAGGTACCTCATTTTCTGGTCAAGCTTGGTCTTTGAATATCTTAATACTTCGATTCAAATTTACTTCTCCACCCATCATAATGGTCTGTATTCTGAGGAGATGCTTGATTAGCTTCACTGGACGCTTCTTAAAAGAGCTAAAGCGCTTGGTTATCCACTAGGCACATTCACAAGGCTATTTAACTCATAGATTTCTTACCATTTAGCGTATTATGCTTCTTTGACGCAGTTACAGGCCGAATTACGATACGATGTCTTCATGAAACTTGTTTATATGGATATTAGCTTTAATGTGACACGGGTTTCATCCAATTCGGAAACGATCAGCTCAATATATGGCCATCAGACACTACAAAGGTATTACAGTCTGCAATGACATCACGTCACCAACTTACGGATGCATTTTGACAAAGATAGAGATCGATTTCGCTCTTGACCCCTTCACGTGAGTTGCATATATTTCTTTGATCCTTCCAACGATTCCGAGATTGACAATTTTGAACACCCAAAGCTCCAGAAATTGTCAGTAGACGGTTGCATGTTCTGATTGTCACGAACAGTATCACATCTTAAGCTTGAAGAAGGAATTTCACTCCAATAGAGATTGATACAGATCTCGGCTTCTTCAGGAAACATGTAGGTATTTCTATTATCTTTCTAACAAAACCAAGATCACTTCATTAGGACGAGCGTATCTCAAAATACGACGTTTCGGACCTTGATTATCGGCAGCAGACGCTTGACTTCAATCTTCAGTCTTTTTGCTGTTGCTGCTTTTGTACTTTTGCCTTTATTCACGCTTTTTTTTCGCTTTCGTCTATTGGAGTTGCTGAAAGTTTTGTCTTCTTCTATTACAGTACTTGATGCTTCAGAACTTTATTGAAAAAGGTACCTCATTTTCTGGTCAAGATTGGTCTTTGAATATCTTAATACTTCGATTCAAAATTACTTCTCCACCCATCATAATGGTCTGTATTCTGAGTAGATGCTTGATTAGCTTCACTGGACGCTTCTTAAAAGAGCTTAGGCACTTGGTTATCCACTTGGCACATTCACAAGGCTATTTAACTCATAGCATTCGGATCATTTAGCGTATTATGCTTCTTTGACCCTGTTACTGCCCGAAAAACGACACGATGTCTTTATGAAACTTGTTTATATGGATATTAGCTTTAATGAGACACCGGTTTCATCCAATTCGAAAACGATCAGCTCAATATATGGCCATCAGAACTACAAAGGTATAACAGTCTGGAACGACATCACGTCACCAACTTACGGATGCGTTTTGACAAAGACAAAGATAGATTTCGCTCTTGACCTCTTCACGAGAGTTGCAGATATTTCTTTTGCCTTCCAACGATACCGAGATCAATAATTTTGAACACCCAAAGCTCCAGAACATGTTAGCAGACGGTTGCATGTTCTGATTGTCACGAACAGTATAACATCTTAAGCTCGAAGAAGGAATTTCACTCCGATAGAGATTGATATAGATCTCCGTTTCTTTAGGAAACAAGTAGGTATTTCTATTATCTTTCTAAAAAAACCAAGATCACTTCGTTAGGACAAGCGTACCTCAAAATACGACGTTTCGGACACTTGATTATAGGCAGCAGACGGTTGACTTCAATCTTTAGTCTTTTTGCTGTTGCTGCTTTTGTAATTTTGCCTTTATTCACGCCTTTTTTCGTTTTCGTCTATTGGAGTTGCTGAAGGTTTTGTCTTCTTCTATTACAGTACTTGATGCTTCAGAACTTTATTGAAAAAGGTACCTCATTTTTTGGCCAAGATTGGTCTTTGAATATCTTAATACTTCGATTCATAATTACTTCTCCACCCATTAAAATGGTCTGTATTCTGAGTAGACGCTTGATTAGCTTCACTGGACGCATCTTAAAAGAGCTAAGGGGCTTGGTGATCCACTTGGCACAATCACAAGGCTATTTAACTCATAGCATTCTGACCATTTAGCGTATTATGCTTCTTTGACCCTGTTACTAGCCGAATTACGATACGATGTCTTCATGAAACTTGTTTATATGGATATTAGCTTTAATGTGACACGGGTTTCATCCAATTCGGAAACGATCAGCTCAATATATGGCCATCAGACACTACAAAGGTATTACAGTCTGCAATGACATCACGTCACCAACTTACGGATGCATTTTGACAAAGATAGAGATCGATTTCGCTCTTGACCTCTTCACGAGAGTTGCAGATATTTCTCTGAGCCTTCCAACGATATCGAGATCGATAATTTTGAACACCCAAAGCTCCAAAAATTGTCAGCAGACGGTTGCATGTTCTGATTGTCACGAACAGTATCACATCTTAAGCTCGAAGAAGGCATTTTGAGATTGATACAGATCTCAGATTCTTAAGGAAACAAGTAGGTATTTCTATTATCTTTCAACAAAACCATGATCACTTCATTTTGACGAGCATACCTCAAAATACGACGTTTCGGACCCTTGATTATGGGCCGCAGACGGTTGACTTCAATCTTCAGTCTTTTTGCTGTTGCTACTTTTGTAATTTTGCCTTTATTCACGCTTTTTTTTGCTTTCGTCTATTAGAGTTGCTGAAGGTTTTGTCTTCTTCTATTACAGTACTTGATGCTTCAGAACTTTATTCAAAAAGATACCTCATTTTCTGGTCAACATTACTCTTTGAATTTCTTAATACTTCGATTCAAAATTACTTCTCCACCCATTAAAATGGTCTGTATTCTGAGTAGACGTTTGATTAGATTCACTGGACGCATCTTAAAAGAGCTAAGGCGCTTGGTTATCTACTTGGCACATTCACAAGGCTATTTAACTCATAGCATTCGAACCATTTAGCGTATTATGCTTCTTGGACCCTGTTACTGGCCGAATTACGATACGATGTCTGCATGAAACTGGTTTATATGGATATTAGCTCTAATGAGACACTAGTTTCATCTAATTCGAAGACCATCAGCTCAATATATGGCCATCAGACACTACAAAGGTATAACAGTCTGGAACGCCATCACGTCACCAACTTACGAATGCATTTTGACAAAGATAGAGATCGATTTCGCTCTTGACCTCTTCACCAGAGTTGTAGATATTTATTTGGGCCTTCCAAAGATACAAGATCGATACTTTTGAACACTGAAAGCTCCAGAAATTGTCCGCAGACGGTTGCAAGTTATGATTGTCACGAACAGTGTCACATGTCAAGCTTGAAGATGGAATTTCACTCCGATAGAGATTGATACAGATCTCGGCTTCTTCAGGAAACATGTAGGTATTTCTATTATCTTTCTAGCAAAACCAAGATCACTTCATTAGGACGAGCGTACATCAAAATATGACGTTTCGGACCCTTGATTATCGGCAGCAGAGGGGTTGACTTCAATCTTCAATCTTTTTGCTGTTGCTGCTTCTGTGCTTTTGCCTTTATTCACACTTTTGTCTTCTTCTATTACAGTACTTGATGCTTCGGAACTTTCCTGAAAAAGGTACCTCATTTTGTCGTCAAGTTTGGTCTTTGAATATCTTTATAATTCGATTCAAATTTACTTCTCCACCCATCATAATGGTCTGTATTGTGAGCTGATGCTTGATTAGCTTCACTGGACGCTTCTTAAAGGAGCTAAGGCGCTTGGTTGTCCACTTGGCACATTCACAAGGCTATTTTACTCATAGCATTTTGACCATTTAGCGTATTATGCTTCTTTGACCCTATTGCTGGTCGAATTACGATACGATGTCTTCATGAAACTTGTTTATATGGATATTAGCTTTAATGAGACATCGGTTTGAAAACGATCAGCTCAATATATGGCCATCATACACTACAAAGGTATAACAGTCTGGAACGACATCATGTCACCAAATTACGGATGCATTTTGACAAAGATAGAGATCGATTTTGCTCTTGACCTACATACGAGAGTTGCAGATATTTCTTTAAGCCTTCCAACGATACCGAGATCGATAATTTTGAACACCCAAAGCCCCAGAAATTGTCAGCAGATGGTTGCATGTTCTGATTGTCACGAACAGTATCACATCTCAAGCTTGAAGAAGGAATTTCACTCCGATAGAGATTGTTACTGATCTCGGCTTCTACAGGAAACATGTAGGTATTTCTATTATCTTTCTAACAAAACCAAGATCACTTCATTAGGAAGAGAGTACCTCAAAATACGACGTTTCAGACGCTTGATTATTGGCAGCAGACGCTTGACTTCAATCTTCAGTCTTTTTGCTGTTACTGCTTTTGTTCTTTTGCCTTTATTCACGCTTTTTTTCGCTTTCGTCTATTGGATTGCTGAAGGTTTTGTCTCGTTCTATTATAGTACTTGATGCTTCAGAACTTTATGGAAAAAGATACCCCATTTTCTGGTCAAGATTGGTCTTTGAATATCTTAATACTTCGATTCAAAATTACTTCTCCACCCATTAAAATTGTCTGTATTCTGAGTAGACGCTTGATTAGCTTCACTGGACACTTCTTAAAAGAGATAAGGCGCTTGGTTATCCACTTGGCACATTCATAAGGCTATTTAACTCATAGCATTCTGACCATTTAGCGTATTATGCTTCTTTGACCCTGTTACTGGCCGAATTACGATACGATGTCTTCATGAAACTTTTTTATATGGATATTAGCTTTAATGAGACACCAGTTTCATCCAATTCGGAAATGATCAGCTCAATATTTGGCCATCAGACACTACAAAGGTATAACAGTCTGGAACGACATCACGTCACCAAATTACGGATGCATTTTGACAAAGACAGAGATCGATTTCGCTCTTGACTTCTTCACGAGAGTTGCAGATATTTCTTTGAGCCTTCCACCGATACCGAGATTGATAATTTTGAACACCCAAAGCTCCAGAAATTATCAGCAGACGGTTGCATGTTCTGATTGTCACGAACAGTATCACATCTTAAGCTTGAAGAAGGAATTTCACTCCGATAGAGATTGATACAGATCTCGGCTTCTTCAGGAAACATGTAGGTATTTCTATTATCTTTCTAGCAAAACCAAGATCACTTCATTAGGACGAGCGTACATCAAAATATGACGTTTCGGACCCTTGATTATCGGCAGCAGAGGGTTGACTTCAATCTTCAGTCTTTTTGCTGTTGCTGCTTCTGTGCTTTTGCCTTTATTCACACTTTTGTACTCATTCTTCTATTGGAGTTGCTGAAGATTTTGTCTTCTTCTATTACAGTACTTGATGCTTCGGAACTTTCTTGAAAAAGGTACCTCATTTTGTCGTCAAGTTTGGTCTTTGAATATCTTTATACTTCGATTCAAATTTACTTCTCCACCCATCATAATGGTCTGTATTGTGAGCTGATGCTTGATTAGCTTCACTGGACGCTTCTTAAAGGAGCTAAGGCGCTTGGTTGTCCACTTGGCACATTCACAAGGCTATTTTACTCATAGCATTTTGACCATTTAGCGTATTATGCTTCTTTGACCCTATTGCTGGTCGAATTACGATACGATGTCTTCATGAAACTTGTTTATATGGATATTAGCTTTAATGAGACATCGGTTTCATCCAATTTGAAAACGATCAGCTCAATATATGGCCATCATACACTACAAAGGTATAACAGTCTGGAACGACATCATGTCACCAAATTACGGATGCATTTTGACAAAGATAGAGATCGATTTTGCTCTTGACCTACATACGAGAATTGCAGATATTTCTTTAAGCCTTCCAACGATACCGAGATCGATAATTTTGAACACCCAAAGCCCCAGAAATTGTCAGCAGATGGTTGCATGTTCTGATTGTCACGAACAGTATCACATCTCAAGCTTGAAGAAGGAATTTCACTCCGATAGAGATTGTTACTGATCTCGGCTTCTACAGGAAACATGTAGGTATTTCTATTATCTTTCTAACAAAACCAAGATCACTTCATTAGGAAGAGAGTACCTCAAAATACGACGTTTCAGACGCTTGATTATTGGCAGCAGACGCTTGACTTCAATCTTCAGTCTTTTTGCTGTTACTGCTTTTGTTCTTTTGCCTTTATTCACGCTTTTTTTTCGCTTTCGTCTATTGGATTTGCTGAAGGTTTTGTCTCGTTCTATTATAGTACTTGATGCTTCAGAACTTTATGGAAAAAGATACCCCATTTTCTGGTCAAGATTGGTCTTTAAATATCTTAATACTTCAATTCAAAATTACTTCTCCACCCATTAAAATTGTCTGCATTCTGAGTAGACGCTTGATTAGCTTCACTGGACACTTCTTAAAAGAGATAAGGCGCTTGGTTATCCACTTGGCACATTCATAAGGCTATTTGACTCACAGCATTCTGACTATTTAGCGTATTATGCTTCTTTGACCCTGTTATTGGCCGAATTACGATACGATGTCTTCATGAAACTTTTTTATATGGATATTAGCTTTAATGAGACACCAGTTTCATCCAATTCGAAAATGATCAGCTCAATATATGGCCATCAGACACTTCAAAGGTATAACAGTCTGGAACGACATCACGTCACCAAATTACGGATGCATTTTGACAAAGACAGAGATCGATTTCGCTCTTGACTTCTTCACGAGAGTTGCAGATATTTCTTTGAGCCTTCCACCGATACCGAGATTGATAATTTTGAACACCCAAAGCTCCAGAAATTATCAGCAGACGGTTGCATGTTCTGATTGTCACGAACAGTATCACATCTTAAGCTTGAAGAAGGAATTTCACTCCGATAGAGATTGATACAGATCTCGGCTTCATTACGAAACAAGTAGGTATTTCTATTATCTTTCTAACAAAACGAAGATCACTTCAAGAGGATGAGCGTATCTCAAAATACGACGTTTCGGACCAATGATTATGGGCAGCAGACGGTTGACTTCAATCTTCAGTCTTTTTGCTGTTGCTGCTTTTGTAATTTTGCCTTTATTCACGCTTTTTTTCGCTTTCGTCTATTGGAGTTGCTGAAAGTTTTGTCTTCTTCTATTACAGTACTTGATGCTTCAGAACTTTATTGAAAAAGGTACCTCATTTTCTGGTCAAGAGTTGTCTTTGAATATCTTAATACTTCGATTCAAATTTACTTCTCCGCCCATCACAATGGTCTGTATTCTGATTAGATGCTTGATTAACTTCACTGGACGCTTCTTAAAAGAGCTTAGGCACTTGGTTATCCACTTGGCACATTCACAAGGCTATTTAACTCATAGCATTCGGATCATTTAGCATATTATGCTTCTTTGACCCTGTTACTGGCCGAATTACGATACGATGTCTTCATGAAACTTGTTTATATGGATATTAGCTTTAATGAGACACCGGTTTCATCCAATTCAAAAACGATCAGCTCAATATATGGCTATCAGACTACAAAGGTATAACAGTCTGGAACGACATCACGTTCCCAACTTACGGATGCGTTTTGACAAAGACCGAGATCGATTTCGCTATTGACCTCTTCACGAGAGTTCCAGATATTTCTTTATGCCTTCCAACAATACCGAGATCGATAATTTTGAACACCCAAAGCTCCAGAACATGTCAGCAGACGGTTGCATGTTCTGATTGTCACGAACAGTATAACATCTTAAGCTCGAAGAAGGAATTTCACTCCGATAGAGATTGATATAGATCTCCGCTTCTTTAGGAAACGAGTAGGTATTTCTATTATCTTTCTAAAAAAACCAAGATCACTTCATTAGGACAAGCGTACCTCAAAATACGACGTTTCGGACCCTTGATTATGGGCAGCAGACGGTTGACTTCAATCTTTAGTCTTTTTGTTGTTGCTGCTTTTGTAATTTTGCCTTTATTCACGCTTTTTTTCGCTTTCGTCTATTGGAGTTGCTGATGGTTTTGTCTTCTTCTATTACAGTACTTGATGCTTCAGAACTTTATTGAAAAAGGTACCTCATTTTCTGGCCAAGATTGGTCTTTGAATATCTTAATACTTCGATTCATAATTACTTCTCCACCCATTAAAATGGTCTGTATTCTGAGTAGACGCTTGATTAGCTTCACTGTACGCATCTTAAAAGAGCTAAGGGGCTTGGTTATCCACTTGGCACATTCACAAGGCTATTTAACTCATAGCATTCTGACCATTTAGCATATTATGCTTCTTTGACCCTGTTACTCGCCGAATTACGATACGATGTCTTCATGAAACTTGTTTATATGGATATTAGCTTTAATGAGACACGGGTTTCATCCAATTCGGAAACGATCAGCTCAAGATATGGCTATCAGACACTACAAAGGTATAACAGTCTGCAATGACATCACGTCACCAACTTACGGATGCATTTTGACAAAGATAGAGATCGATTTCGCTCTTGACCTCTTCACGAGAGTTGCAGATATTTCTTTGAGCCTTCCAACGATACCGAGATAGACAATTTTGAACACCCAAAGCTCCATAAATTGTCTATACATGGTTGCATGTTCTGATTGTCACGAACAGTATCACATCTTAAGCTTGAAGAATGAATTTCACTACGATAGAGATTGATACAGATCTTGGCTTCTTCAGGAAACATGTTGGTATTTCTCTTATCTTTCTAACAAAACCAAGATCACTTCATTAGGACGAGTATACATCAAAATACGATGTTTCGGACCCTTGATTATCGGCAGCAGACAGTTGACTTCAATCTTCAGTCTATTTGCTGTTGCTGCTTTTCTAATTTTGCCTTTATTCACGCTTTTTTTCGCTTTCGTCTATTGGAGTTGCCGAAAGTTTTGTCTTCTTCTATTACAGTACTTGATGCTTCAGAACTTTATTGAAAAAGGTACCTCATTTTCTGGTCAAGAGTTGTCTTTGAATATCTTAATACTTCGATTCAAATTTACTTCTCCACCCATCATAATTGTATGTATTCTGAGCTGATGCTTGAATAGCTTCACTGGACGCTTTTTAATGGAGCTAAGGCGCTTGGTTGTCCACTTGGTACATTCACAAGGCTATTTAACTGATAGCATTCTGACCATTTATCGTATTATGCTTCTTTGACCCTATTACTGGCCAAATTACGATACGATGCCTTCATGAAACTTGTTTATATGGATATTAGCTTTAATGAGACACCGGTTTCATCCAATTCGAAAACGATCTGCTCAATATATGGCCATCAGACACTACAAAGGTATAACCGTCTGGAACGACATCACGTCACCAACTTACGGATGCATTTTGACAAAGATAGAGATCGATTTCGCTCTTGACCTCTTCACGAGAGTTGCAGATATTTCTTTGAGCCTTCCAACGATACCGAGATAGACAATTTTGAACACCCAAAGCTCCATAAATTGTCTATACATGGTTGCATGTTCTGATTGTCACGAACAGTATCACATCTTAAGCTTGAAGAATGAATTTCACTACGATAGAGATTGATACAGATCTTGGCTTCTTCAGGAAACATGTTGGTATTTCTCTTATCTTTCTAACAAAACCAAGATCACTTCATTAGGACGAGTATACATCAAAATACGATGTTTCGGACCCTTGATTATCGGCAGCAGACAGTTGACTTCAATCTTCAGTCTTTTTGCTGTTGCTGCTTTTGTAATTTTGCCTTTATTCACGCTTTTTTTCGCTTTCGTCTATTGGAGTTGCTAAAGGTTTTGTCCTCTTCTATTACAGTACTTGATGCTTCAGAACATTATTGAAAAAGGTACCTCATTTTCTGGTCAAGCTTGGTCTTTGAATATCTTAATACTTTGATTCAAAATTACTTCTCCACCCATTAAAATGGTCTGTATTCTGAGGAGACGCTTGATTAGCTTCACTGCACGCATCTTAAAAGAGCTAAGGCGCTTGGTTATCCACTTGACACATTCACAAGGCTATTGAACTCATAGCATTCTGACCATTTAGCGTATTATGCTTCTTTGACCTTGTTACTGACCGAATTACGATTCGATGTCTTCATGAAACTATTTATACGGATATTAGCTTTAATGAATACCGGTTTCATCCAATTCGAACACCATCAGTTCGATATATGGCCAACAGACGCTATAAAGGTATGACTGTCAGGAACGGCATCATGTCACCAACTTACGGATGCATTTTGACAAAGATAGAGATCGTTTTCGCTCTTGACTTCTTCATGAAAGTTGCATATATTTCTTTGAGCCTTCCAACGATACCCAGATCGATACTTTTCAAAGCCTAAAGCTCCAGAAATTGTCTGCAGAAGGTTGCATATTCGAATTGTCACGAACAGTACCACACCTCGTGCTTGAAGAAGGAATTTCACTCAAATAGAGATAGATTCAGATCTCGACTTCTGCATGAAACTGGAAGGTATTTCACTTATCTTTCTAAAAAAACAAGATCACTTCATTAGGATGAGCATAGCTCAAAATATGACGTTTCGCACCCCTGAGTATCGGCAGCAGACGCCTGACTTCAATCTTCAGTCTTTTTGTTGTTGCAACTTTTGTGCTTTTGTCTTTATTCACGCTTCTTTCTCTTTCTTCTATTGGAGTTCCTAAAGGTTTTGTCTTCTTCTATTATAGTACTTGATGCTTCAAAACTTTATTGAAAAGGGTATCTCATTTTCATGTCAAGATTGGTCTTTGAATATCTTAATACTTCGATTCAAAATTACTTCTCCACCCATCAAAATGGTCTGTATTCTGAGTAGACGCTTGATTAGCTTCATTGGACACTTCTTAAAAGAGCTAAGGCACTTGGTTATCCACTTCGCACCTTCACAAGGCTATTTAACTCATAGCATTCTGACCATTTAGCGTATTATGCTTCTTTGACCCTGTTACTGGTCGAATTACGATTCGATGTCTTCATGAAACTTGTTTATAAGGATATTAGCTTTAATGAGACATTGGTTTCATCGAATTCGAAAACCATCAGCTCAATATATGGCCATCAGACACTACAAAGGTATAACAGTCTGGAATGCCGTCACGTCACCAAATTACGGATGCATTTTGACAAAGATAGAGATCGATTTCGCTCTTGACCTCTTCACGAGAGTTGCAGATATTTATTTGGACCTTCCAAAGATACCAGATCGATACTTTTGAACACCCAAAGCTCCAGAAATTGTCAGCAGACGGTTGCATGTTCTGATTGTCACGAACAGTATCACATCTCAAGCTTAAAGAAGGAATTTCACTCCGATACAGATTGATACAGATCTCGGCTTCTTCAGGAAACATGTTGGTATTTATCTTATCTTCCTAATAAAACCAAGATCACTTCATTGGGACGAGCGTACATCAAAATACGACGTTTCGGACCCTTGATTATCGGCAGCAGACGGCTGACTTCAATCTTTAGTCTTTTTGCTGTTGCTGCTTCTGTACTTGTGCCTTTATTCACGCTTTTTTACTCTTTCGTCTATTGGAGTAGCTGAAGATTTTGTCTTCTTCTATTACAGTACTTGATGCTTCAGAACTTTCTTGAAAAAGGTACCTCATTTTCTGGTCAAGCTTGGTCTTTGAATATCTTAATACTTCGATTCAAATTTACTTCTCCACCCATCACAATGGTTTGTATTCTGAGTTGATGCTTGATTAGCTTCACTGGACGCTTTTTAAAAGAGCTAAGGTGCTTGGTTATCCACTTGGCACTTTCGCAAGGCTATTTAACTGATAGCATTCTGACCATTTAGCGTATTATGCTTCTTTGACCCTGTTACTGGCCGAATTACGATATGATGTCTTCATGAAACTTGTTTATACGGATATTAGCTTTAATGAGACATCGGCTTCATCCAATTCGAAAACCATCAGCTCAATATATGGCCATCAAACACTACAAAGTTATAACAGTCTGGAACGCCATCACGTCACCAACTTACGGCTGCTTTTTGACAAAGATAGAGATCGATTTTGCTCTTGACCTCTTCACGAGAGTTGCAGATATTTATTTGGGCCTTCCAAAGATACCAGATCGATACTTTTGAACACCCAAAGCTCCAGAAATTGTCAGCAGACTGTTGCAAGTTCTGATTGCCACGAACAGTATCACATGTCAAGCTTGAAGAAGGAATTTCACTCCAATAGAGATTGATACAGATCTCGGCTTCTTCAGGAAATATGTTGGTATTTCTCTTATCTTTCTAAAAAAACCAAGATCACTTCCTTAGGAGAGCGTACATCAAAGTACGACGTTTCGAACCTTTGATTATCGGCAGCAGACGGTTGACTTCAATCTTCAGTCTTTTTGCTGTTGCTGCTTCTGTACTTTTGCCTTTATTCACGCTTTTTTAATCTTTCGTCTTTTGGAGTTGCTGAAAATTTTGTCTTCTTCTATTACAATACTTGATGATTTAGAACTTTCTTGAAAAAGGTACCTAATTTTCTGGTCAAGCTTGGTCTTTGAATATCCTAAGACTTCGATTCAAATTTACTTCACCACCCGTCATAATGGTCTGTATTCTGAGTAGATGCTTGATTAGCTTCACTGGACGCTTCTTAAAAGAGCTTACGCACGTGGTTATCCACTTGGCACATTCAAAAGGCTATTTAACTCATAGCATTCGGACCATTTAGCGTATTCTGCTTCTTGGTCCCTGTTACTGACCGAATTACGATGCGATGTCTGCATGAAACTGGTTTATATGGATATTAGCTCTAATGAGACACTAGTTTCATCTAATTCGAAGACCATCAGCTCAATATATGGCCATCAGACACTACAAAGGTATAACAGTCTGGAACGCCATCACGTCACCAACTTACGAATGCATTTTGACAAAGATAGAGATCGATTTCGCTCTTGACCTCTTCACCAGAGTTGCAGATATTTATTTGGGCCTTCCAAAGATACCAGATCGATACTTTTGAACACTGAAAGCTCCAGAAATTGTCCGCAGACGGTTGCAAGTTATGATTGTCACGAACAGTATCACATGTCAAGCTTGAAGATGGAATTTCACTCCGATAGAGATTGATACAGATCTCGGCTTCTTCAGGAAACATGTAGGTATTTCTATTATCTTTCTAGAAAAACCAAGATCACTTCATTAGGACGAGCGTACATCAAAATATGACGTTTCGGACCCTTGATTATCGGCAGCAGAGGGTTGACTTCAATCTTCAGTCTTTTTGCTGTTGCTGCTTCTGTGCTTTTGCCTTTATTCAGACTTTTGTACTCATTCTTCTATTGGAGTTGCTGAAGATTTTGTCTTCTTCTATTACAGTACTTGATGCTTCGGAACTTTCTTGAAAAAGGTACCTCATTTTGTCGTCAAGTTTGGTCTTTGAATATCTTTATACTTCGATTCAAATTTACTTCTCCACCCATCATAATGGTCTGTATTGTGAGCTGATGCTTGATTAGCTTCACTGGACGCTTCTTAAAGGAGCTAAGGCGCTTGGTTGTCCACTTGGCACATTCACAAGGCTATTTTACTCATAGCATTTTGACCATTTAGCGTATTATGCTTCTTTGACCCTATTGCTGGTCGAATTACGATACGATGTCTTCATGAAACTTGTTTATATGGATATTAGCTTTAATGAGACATCGGTTTCATCCAATTTGAAAACGATCAGCTCAATATATGGCCATCATACATTACAAAGGTATAACAGTCTGGAACGACATCATGTCACCAAATTACGGATGCATTTTGACAAAGATAGAGATCGATTTTGCTCTTGACCTACATACGAGAGTTGCAGATATTTCTTTAAGCCTTCCAACGATACCGAGATCGATAATTTTGAACACCCAAAGCCCCAGAAATTGTCAGCAGATGGTTGCATGTTCTGATTGTCACGAATAGTATCACATCTCAAGCTTGAAGAAGGAATTTCACTCCGATAGAGATTGTTACTGATCTCGGCTTCTACAGGAAACATGTAGGTATTTCTATTATCTTTCTAACAAAACCAAGATCACTTCATTAGGAAGAGAGTACCTCAAAATACGACGTTTCAGACGCTTGATTATTGGCAGCAGACGCTTGACTTCAATCTTCAGTCTTTTTGCTGTTACTGCTTTTGTTCTTTTGCCTTTATTCACGCTTTTTTTCGCTTTCGTCTATTGGATTTGCTGAAGGTTTTGTCTCGTTCTATTATAGTACTTGATGCTTCAGAACTTTATGGAAAAAGATACCCCATTTTCTGGTCAAGATTGGTCTTTGAATATCTTAATACTTCGATTCAAAATTACTTCTCCACCCATTAAAATTGTCTGTATTCTGAGTAGACGCTTGATTAGCTTCACTGGACACTTCTTAAAAGAGATAAGGCGCTTGGTTATCCACTTGGCACATTCATAAGGCTATTTGACTCACAGCATTCTGACTATTTAGCGTATTATGCTTCTTTGACCCTGTTATTGGCCGAATTACGATACGATGTCTTCATGAAACTTTTTTATATGGATATTAGCTTTAATGAGACACTAGTTTCATCCAATTCGAAAATGATCAGCTCAATATATGGCCATCAGACACTTCAAAGGTATAACAGTCTGGAACGACATCACGTCACCAAATTACGGATGCATTTTGACAAAGACAGAGATCGATTTCGCTCTTGACTTCTTCACGAGAGTTGCAGATATTTCTTTGAGCCTTCCACCGATACCGAGATTGATAATTTTGAACACCCAAAGCTCCAGAAATTATCAGCAGACGGTTGCATGTTCTGATTGTCACGAACAGTATCACATCTTAAGCTTGAAGAAGGAATTTCACTCCGATAGAGATTGATACAGATCTCGGCTTCTTTACGAAACAAGTAGGTATTTCTATTATCTTTCTAACAAAACGAAGATCACTTCAAGAGGATGAGCGTATCTCAAAATACGACGTTTCGGACCAATGATTATGGGCAGCAGACGGTTGACTTCAATCTTCAGTCTTTTTGCTGTTGCTGCTTTTGTAATTTTGCCTTTATTCACGCTTTTTTTCGCTTTCGTCTATTGGAGTTGCTGAAAGTTTTGTCTTCTTCTATTACAGTACTTGATGCTTCAGAACTTTATTGAAAAAGGTACCTCATTTTCTGGTCAAGAGTTGTCTTTGAATATCTTCATACTTCGATTCAAATTTACTTCTCCGCCCATCACAATGGTCTGTATTCTGATTAGATGCTTGATTAGCTTCACTGGACGCTTCTTAAAAGAGCTTAGGCACTTTGTTATCCACTTGGCACATTCACAAGGCTATTTAACTCATAGCATTCGGATCATTTAGCATATTATGCTTCTTTGACCCTGTTACTGGCCGAATTACGATACGATGTCTTCATGAAACTTGTTTATATGGATATTAGCTTTAATGAGACACCGGTTTCATCCAATTCAAAAACGATCAGCTCAATATATGGCTATCAGACTACAAAGGTATAACAGTCTGGAACGACATCACGTTGCCAACTTACGGATGCGTTTTGACAAAGACCGAGATCAATTTCGCTATTGACCTCTTCACGAGAGTTCCAGATATTTCTTTATGCCTTCCAACAATACCGAGATCGATAATTTTGAACACCCAAAGCTCCAGAACATGTCAGCAGACGGTTGCATGTTCTGATTGTCACGAACAGTATAACATCTTAAGCTCGAAGAAGGAATTTCACTCCGATAGAGATTGATATAGATCTCCGCTTCTTTAGGAAACAAGTAGGTATTTCTATTATCTTTCTAAAAAAACCAAGATCACTTCATTAGGACATGCGTACCTCAAAATACGACGTTTCGGACCCTTGATTATGGGCAGCAGACGGTTGACTTCAATCTTTAGTCTTTTTGCTGTTACTGCTTTTGTAATTTTGCCTTTATTCACGCTTTTTTTCGCTTTCGTCTATTGGAGTTGCTGATGGTTTTGTCTTCTTCTATTACAGTACTTGATGCTTCAGAACTTTATTGAAAAAGGTACCTCATTTTCTGGCCAAGATTGGTCTTTGAATATCTTAATACTTCGATTCATAATTACTTCTCCACCCATTAAAATGGTCTGTATTCTGAGTAGACGCTTGATTAGCTTCACTGGACGCATCTTAAAAGAGCTAAGGGGCTTGGTTATCCACTTGGCACATTCACAAGGCTATTTAACTCATAGCATTCTGACCATTTAGCGTATTATGCTTCTTTGACCCTGTTACTCGCCGAATTACGATACAATGTCTTCATGAAACTTGTTTATATGGATATTAGCTTTAATGAGACACGGGTTTCATCCAATTCGGAAACGATCAGCTCAAGATATGGCTATCAGACACTACAAAGGTATAACAGTCTGCAATGACATCACGTCACCAACTTACGGATGCATTTTGACAAAGATAAAGATCGATTTCGCTCTTGACCTCTTCACGAGAGTTGCAGATATTTCTTTGAGCCTTCCAACGATACCGAGATAGACAATTTTGAACACCGAAAGCTCCATAAATTGTCTATACATGGTTGCATGTTCTGATTGTCACGAACAGTATCACATCTTAAGCTTGAAGAATGAATTTCACTACGATAGAGATTGATACAGATCTTGGCTTCTTCAGGAAACATGTTGGTATTTCTCTTATCTTTCTAACAAAACCAAGATCACTTCATTAGGACGAGTATACATCAAAATACGATGTTTCGGACCCTTGATTATCGGCAGCAGACAGTTGACTTCAATCTTCAGTCTTTTTGCTGTTGCTGCTTTTGTAATTTTGCCTTTATTCACGCTTTTTTTCGCTTTCGTCTATTGGAGTTGCCGAAAGTTTTGTCTTCTTCTATTACAGTACTTGATGCTTCAGAACTTTATTGAAAAAGGTACCTCATTTTCTGGTCAAGAGTTGTCTTTGAATATCTTAATACTTCGATTCAAATTTACTTCTCCACCCATCATAATTGTATGTATTCTGAGCTGATGCTTGAATAGCTTCACTGGACGCTTTTTAATGGAGCTAAGGCGCTTGGTTGTCCACTTGGTACATTCACAAGGCTATTTAACTGATAGCATTCTGACCATTTATCGTATTATGCTTCTTTGACCCTATTACTGGCCGAATTACGATACGATGCCTTCATGAAACTTGTTTATATGGATATTAGCTTTAATGAGACACCGGTTTCATCCAATTCGAAAACGATCTGCTCAATATATGGCCATCAGACACTACAAAGGTATAACCGTCTGGAACGACATCACGTCACCAACTTACGGATGCATTTTGACAAAGATAGAGATCGATTTCGCTCTTGACCTCTTCACGAGAGTTGCAGATATTTCTTTGAGCCTTCCAACGATACCGAGATAGACAATTTTGAACACCCAAAGCTCCATAAATTGTCTATACATGGTTGCATGTTCTGATTGTCACGAACAGTATCACATCTTAAGCTTGAAGAATGAATTTCACTACGATAGAGATTGATACAGATCTTGGCTTCTTCAGGAAACATGTTGGTATTTCTCTTATCTTTCTAACAAAACCAAGATCACTTCATTAGGACGAGCATACATCAAAATACGATGTTTCGGACCCTTGATTATCGGCAGCAGACAGTTGACTTCAATCTTCAGTCTTTTTGCTGTTGCTGCTTTTGTAATTTTGCCTTTATTCACGCTTTTTTTCGCTTTCGTCTATTGGAGTTGCTAAAGGTTTTGTCCTCTTCTATTACAGTACTTGATGCTTCAGAACATTATTGAAAAAGGTACCTCATTTTCTGGTCAAGCTTGGTCTTTGAATATCTTAATACTTTGATTCAAAATTACTTCTCCACCCATTAAAATGGTCTGTATTCTGAGGAGACGCTTGATTAGCTTCACTGCACGCATCTTAAAAGAGCTAAGGCGCTTGGTTATCCACTTGACACATTCACAAGGCTATTGAACTCATAGCATTCTGACCATTTAGCATATTATGCTTCTTTGACCTTGTTACTGACCGAATTATGATTCGATGTCTTCATGAAACTATTTATACGGATATTAGCTTTAATGAATACCGGTTTCATCCAATTCGAACACCATCAGTTCGATATATGGCCAACAGACGCTATAAAGGTATGACTGTCAGGAACGGCATCATGTCACCAACTTACGGATGCATTTTGACAAAGATAGAGATCGTTTTCGCTCTTGACTTCTTCATGAAAGTTGCATATATTTCTTTGAGCCTTCCAACGATACCCAGATCGATACTTTTCAAAGCCTAAAGCTCCAGAAATTGTCTGCAGAAGGTTGCATATTCGAATTGTCACGAACAGTACCACACCTCGTGCTTGAAGAAGGAATTTCACTCAAATAGAGATAGATTCAGATCTCGACTTCTGCATGAAACTGGAAGGTATTTCACTTATCTTTCTAAAAAAAACAAGATCACTTCATTAGGATGAGCATACCTCAAAATATGACGTTTCGCACCCCTGAGTATCGGCAGCAGACGCCTGACTTCAATCTTCAGTCTTTTTGTTGTTGCAACTTTTGTGCTTTTGTCTTTATTCACGCTTTTTTCTCTTTCTTCTATTGGAGTTCCTAAAGGTTTTGTCTTCTTCTATTACAGTACTTGATGCTTCAAAACTTTATTGAAAAGGCTACCTCATTTTCATGTCAAGATTGGTCTTTGAATATCTTAATACTTCGATTCAAAATTACTTCTCCACCCATCAAAATGGTCTGTATTCTGAGTAGACGCTTGATTAGCTTCATTGGACACTTCTTAAAAGAGCTAAGGCACTTGGTTATCCACTTCGCACCTTCACAAGGCTATTTAACTTATAGCATTCTGACCATTTAGTGTATTATGCTTCTTTGACCCTGTTACTGGTCGAATTACGATTCGAAGTCTTCATGAAACTTGTTTATAAGGATATTAGCTTTAATGAGACATTGGTTTCATCGAATTCGAAAACCATCAGCTCAATATATGGCCATCAGACACTACAAAGGTATAACAGTCTGGAATGCCGTCACGTCACCAAATTACGGATGCATTTTGACAAAGATAGAGATCGATTTCGCTCTTGACCTCTTCACGAGAGTTGCAGATATTTATTTGGACCTTCCAAAGATACCAGATCGATACTTTTGAACACCCAAAGCTCCAGAAATTGTCAGCAGACGGTTGCATGTTCTGATTGTCACGAACAGTATCACATCTCAAGCTTAAAGAAGGAATTTCACTCCGATACAGATTGATACAGATCTCGGCTTCATCAGGAAACATGTTGGTATTTATCTTATCTTCCTAATAAAACCAAGATCACTTCATTGGGACGAGCGTACATCAAAATACGACGTTTCGGACCCTTGATTATCGGCAGCAGACGGCTGACTTCAATCTTTAGTCTTTTTGCTATTGCTGCTTCTGTACTTGTGCCTTTATTCACGCTTTTTTACTCTTTCGTCTATTGGAGTAGCTGAAGATTTTGTCTTCTTCTATTACAGTACTTGATGCTTCAGAACTTTCTTGAAAAAGGTACCTCATTTTCTGGTCAAGCTTGGTCTTTGAATATCTTAATACTTCAATTCAAATTTACTTCTCCACCCATCACAATGGTTTGTATTCTGAGTTGATGCTTGATTAGCTTCACTGGACGCTTTTTAAAAGAGCTAAGGCGCTTGGTTATCCACTTGGCACTTTCGCAAGGCTATTTAACTGATAGCATTCTGACCATTTAGCGTATTACGCTTCTTTGACCCTGTTACTGGCCGAATTACGATATGATGTCTTCATGAAACTTGTTTATACGGATATTAGCTTTAATGAGACATCGGCTTCATCCAATTCGAAAACCATCAGCTCAATATATGGCCATCAAACACTACAAAGTTATAACAGTCTGGAACGCCATCACGTCACCAACTTACGGCTGCTTTTTGACAAAGATAGAGATCGATTTTGCTCTTGACCTCTTCACGAGAGTTGCAGATATTTATTTGGGCCTTCCAAAGATACCAGATCGATACTTTTGAACACCCAAAGCTCCAGAAATTGTCAGCAGACTGTTGCAAGTTCTGATTGCCACGAACAGTATCACATGTCAAGCTTGAAGAAGGAATTTCACTCCAATAGAGATTGATACAGATCTCGGCTTCTTCAGGAAACATGTTGGTATTTCTCTTATCTTTCTAAAAAAACCAAGATCACTTCCTTAGGTGAGCGTACATCAAAGTACGACGTTTCGAACCTTTGATTATCGGCAGCAGACGGTTGACTTCAATCTTCAGTCTTTTTGCTGTTGCTGCTTCTGTACTTTTGCCTTTATTCACGCTTTTTTAATCTTTCGTCTATTGGAGTTGCTGAAAATTTTGTCTTCTTCTATTACAATACTTGATGATTTAGAACTTTCTTGAAAAAGGTACCTCATTTTCTGGTCAAGCTTGGTCTTTGAATATCCTAAGACTTCGATTCAAATTTACTTCACCACCCGTCATAATGGTCTGTATTCTGAGTAGATGCTTGACTAGCTTCACTGGACGCTTCTTAAAAGAGCTTACGCACGTGGTTATCCACTTGGCACATTCAAAAGGCTATTTAACTCATAGCATTCGGACCATTTACCGTATTCTGCTTCTTGGTCCCTGTTACTGACCGAATTACGATACGATGTGTTCACGAAACTTGTTTATATGGATATTAGCTTTAATGAGACATCGGTTTCATCCAAGTCGAAAACGATCAGCTCAATATATGGCCATCAGACACTACCAACTTACGGATGCATTTTGACAAAGATAGAGATCGATTTCGCTCTTGACCTATTCACGAGAGTTGCAGATATTTCTTTGAGCCTTCCAACGATAGCGAGATCGATAATTTTGAACACCCAAAGCTCCAGAAATTGTCAGCAGACGGTTGCAAGTTCTGATTGTCACGAACAGTATCACATGTCAAGCTTGAAGAAGGAATTTCACTCCGATAGAGATTCATACAGATCTCGGCTTCTTCAGGAAACATGTTGGTATTTCTCTTATCTTTCTAAAAAAACCATGATCACTTCATTAGGACGAGCGTACATCAAAATACGACGTTTCGGACCCTTGATTATCGGCAGCAGAGGGTTGACTTCGATCTTCCGTCTTTTTGTTGTTGCTGCTTTTGTACTTTTGCCTATATTCACGTTTTTTTACTCTTTCTTCTGTTGGAGTTGCTGAAGATTTTGTCTTCTTCTATTACAGTACTTGATGCTTCAGAACTTTCTTGAAAAAGGTACCTCATTTTCTGGTCAAGTTTAGTCTTTGAATATCTTAATACTTCGATTCAAATTTACTTCTCCACCCATCATAATGGTCTGTATTCTGAGCTGATGATTGAATAGCTTCACTGGACGCCTCTTAATGGAGCTAAGGCGCTTGGTCGTCCACTTGGTACATTCACAAGACTATTTAACTCATAGCATTCTGACCATTTAGCGTATTACGCTTCTTTGACCCTGTTGCTGGCCGAATTACGATACGATGTTTTCATGAAACTTGTTTATATGGATATTAGCTTTAATGAGACATCGGTTTCATCCAATTCAAAAACGATCAACTCAATATATGGCCATCTGACACTGCAAAGGTATAACAGTCTGGAAGGACCTCACGTCACCAAATTACGGATGCATTTTGACAAAGATAGAGATTGATTTCGCTCTTGACCTCTTCACGAGAGTTGCAGACATTTCTTTATGCCATCCAACGATACCGAGATCGATAATTTTGAACACCCAATGCTCCAGAACATGTCAGCAGACGGTTGCATGTTCTGATTGTCACGAACGATATCAAATCTCAAGCTTGAAGAAGGAATTTCACTCCGATAGAGATTGATACAGATCTCGGCTTCTTTAGGAAACAATGTAGGTATTTCTATTATCTTTCTAACAAAATGAAGATCACTTCATTAGGACGAGCGTACCTCAAAATACGACATTTCAGATGCTTGATTATCGGCAGCAGACGCTTGACTTCAATCTACAGTCTTTTTGCTGTTGCTGCTTTTGTACTTTTGCCTTTATTCACGCTTTTTTTCGCTTTCGTCTATTGGAGTTGCTGAAGGTTTTGTCTTCTTCTATTACAGTACTTGATGCTTCAGAACTTTATTGAAAAAGGTACCTCATTTTCTGGTCAAGATTGGTCTTTGAATGTCTTAATACTTCGATTCAAAATTACTGCTCCACCCATTAAAATGGCTTGTATTCTGAGTAGACGCTTGATTAGCTTCACTGGACGCATCTTAAAAGATCTAAGGCGCTTGGTTATGCACTTGGCACATTCACAAGGCTATTGAACTCATAGCATTCTGACCATTTAGCGTATTATGCTTCTTTGACCCTGTTGCTGGCTGAATTACGATTCGATGTCTTCATGAAACATGTTTATACGGATATTAGCTTTAATGAATACCGGTTTCATCCAATTCAAACACCATCAGCTCAATATATGGCCGTCAGACGCTACAAAGGTATGACTGTCAGGAACGGCATCACGTCACCAACTTACGGATGCATTTTGACAAAGATAGAGATTGATTTCACTCTTAACCTCTTCACGAGAGTTGCAGACATTTCTTTATGCCTTCCAACGACACCGAGATCGATAATTTTGAAAACCCAAAGCTCCGGAACATGTCAGCAGATGGTTGCATGTTCTGATTGTCACGAACAGTATCACATCTGAAGCTCGAAGAAGGAATTTCACTCCGATAGAGATTGATACAGATCTCGGCTTCTTTAGGAAACAAGTAGGTATTTCTATTATCTTTATAAAAAAACCAAGATCACTTCATTAGGACGAGCGTACCTCAAAATACGACGTTTCGGACCCTTGATTATGGGCAGCAGACGGTTGACTTCAATCTTCAGTCTTTTTGCTGTTGCTGCTTTTGTAATTTTACCTTTATTCATGCTTTTTTCGCTTTCGTCTATTGGAGTTGCTGAAGGTTTTGTCTTCTTCTATTACAGTATTTGATTCTTCAGAACTTTATTGAAAAATGTACCTCATTTTCCGGTCAAGATTGGTCTTTGAATATCTTAATACTTCGATTCAAAATTACTTCTCCACACATTAAAATGGTCTGTATTCTGAGTAGACGCTTGATGAGCTTCACTGGACACATCTTAAAAGAGCTAAGGGGCTTGGTTATCCACTTGGCACATTCACAAGGCTATTTAACTCATAGCATTCTGACCATTTAGCGTATTATGCTTCTTTGACCCTGTTACTAGCCGAATTACGATACGATGTCTTCATGAAACTTGTTTATATGGATATTAGCTTTAATGAGACACTGGTTTCATCCAATTCGAAAACGATCTGCTCAATATATGGCCATCAGACACTACAAAGGTATAACAGTCTGGAATGACATCACATCACCAACTTACGGATGCATTTTGACAAAGATAGAGATCGATTTCGCTCTTGACCTCTTCACGAGAGTTGCAGATATTTCTTTGAGCCTTCCAACGATACCGAGATTGATAATTTTGAACACCTAAAGCTCCAGAAATTGTGAGCAGACGGTTGCATGTTCTGATTGTCACGAACAGTATCACATCTCAAGCTCGAAGAAGGAATTTTACTCCGATAGAGATCGATACAGAACTCGGCTTCTTAAGGAAAAAGTAGGTATTTCTATTATCTTTCTAACAAAACCAAGATCACTTCATTAGGACGAGCATAGCTCAAAATACGACGTTACGGACCGTTGATTATGGGCCGCAGACGGTTGACTTCAATCTTCAGTATTTTTGCTGTTGCTGCTTTTGTAATTTTGCCATTTTTCACGCTTTTTTTTCGCTTTCGTCTATTGGAGTTGCTGAAGGTTTTGTCTTCTTCTATTACAGTACTTGATGCTTCAGAACTTTATTGAAAAAGGTACCTCATTTTCTGGTCAACATTGGTCTTTGAATATCTTAATACTTCGATTCAAAATTACTTCTCCACCCATTAAAATGGTCTATATTCTGAGTTGACGTTTGATTTGCTTCACTGGACGCATCTTAAAAGACCTAAAGCGCTTGGTTATCCAATTGGCACATTCATAAGGCTATTTAACTCACAGCATTCTGACCATTTAGAGTATTATGTTTCTTTTACCCTGTTACTGGCCGAATTACGATTCGATGCCTTCATGAAACTTGTTTATATGGATATTAGCTTTAATGAATACTGGTTTCATCCAATTCAAACACCATCTGCTCAATATATGGCCATCAGACGCTACAAAGGTATGACTGTCAGGAACGGCATCACATCACCAACTTACGGATGCATTTTGACAAAGATAGAGATCGTTTTCGCTCTTGACTTCTTCACGAAAGTTGCATATATTTCTTTGAGCCTTCCAACGATACCCAGATCGATACTTTTGAAAGCCTAAATCTCCAGAAATTGTCAGCAGAAGGTTGCATATTCGAATTGTCACGAACAGTACCACCCTTCATGCTTGAAGAAGGAATTTCACTCAGATAGAGAAAGATTCAGATCTCGACTACTGCATGAAACTGGTAGGTATTTCTCTTATCTTTCTAAAAAAACCAAGATCACTTCATTCGGATGAGCATACCTCAAAATATGACGTTTCGCACCCTTGATTATCGGCAGCAGACGCTTGACTTCAATCTTCAGCCTTTTTGTTGTTGCAGCTTTTGTGCTTTTGTCTTTATTCACGCTTTTTTTATCTTTCTTCTATTGGAGTTCCTGAAGGTTTTGTCTTCTTCTATTACAGTACTTGATGCTTCAGAACTTTATTGAAAAGGGTACCTCATTTTCTGGTCATGATTGGTCTTTGAATATCTTAATACTTCGATTCAAAATTACTTCTCCACCCATCAAAATGGCCTGTATACTGAGTAGACGCTTGATTAGCTTCATTGGACGCTTCTTAAAAGAGCTGCGCAGCTTGGTTATCCACTTGGCACATTCACAAGGCTGTTTAACTCATAGCATTCTGACCATTTAGCGTATTATGCTTCTTTGACCCTGTTACTGGCCGAATTACGATACGATGTCTTTATTAAATTTGTTTATATGGATATTAGCTTTAATGAGACACCGGTTTCATCCAATTCATAAACGATCAGCTCACTATATGGCCATCAGACACTACAAAGGTATAACCGTCTGGAACGACATCACGTCACCAACTTACGGATGCATTTTGACAAAGATAGAGATCGATTTCGCTCTTGACCTTTTCACGAGAGTTGCAGATATTTCTTTGAGCCTTCCAACGATAGCGAGATCGATAATTTTGAACACCCAAAGCTCCAGAAATTGTCAGCAGACGGTTGCAAGTTCTGATTGTCACGAACAGTATCACATGTCAAGCTTGAAGAAGGAATTTCACTCCGATAGAGATTCATACAGATCTCGGCTTCTTCAGGAAACATGTTGGTATTTCTCTTATCTTTCTAAAAAAACCATGATCACTTCATTAGGACGAGCGTACATCAAAATACGACGTTTCGGACCCTTGATTATCGGCAGCAGAGGGTTGACTTCGATCTTCAGTCTTTTTGTTGTTGCTGCTTTTGTACTTTTGCCTATATTCACGTTTTTTTACTCTTTCTTCTATTGGAGTTGCTGAAGATTTTGTCTTCTTCTATTACAGTACTTGATGCTTCAGAACTTTCTTGAAAAAGGTACCTCATTTTCTGGTCAAGTTTAGTCTTTGAATATCTTAATACTTCGATTCAAATTTACTTCTCCACCCATCATAATGGTCTGTATTCTGAGCTGATGATTGAATAGCTTCACTGGACGCCTCTTAATGGAGCTAAGGCGCTTGGTCGTCCACTTGGTACATTCACAAGACTATTTAACTCATAGCATTCTGACCATTTAGTGTATTACGCTTCTTTGACCCTGTTGCTGGCCGAATTACGATACGATGTTTTCATGAAACTTGTTTATATGGATATTAGCTTTAATGAGACATCGGTTTCATCCAATTCAAAAACGATCAACTCAATATATGGCCATCAGACACTACAAAGGTATAACAGTCTGGAAGGACCTCACGTCACCAAATTACGGATGCATTTTGACAAAGATAGAGATTGATTTCGCTCTTGACCTCTTCACGAGAGTTGCAGACATTTCTTTATGCCATCCAACGATACCGAGATCGATAATTTTGAACACCCAATGCTCCAGAACATGTCAGCAGACGGTTGCATGTTCTGATTGTCACGAACGATATCAAATCTCAAGCTTGAAGAAGGAATTTCACTCCGATAGAGATTGATATAGATCTCGGCTTCTTTAGGAAACAATGTAGGTATTTCTATTATCTTTCTAACAAAATGAAGATCACTTCATTAGGACGAGCGTACCTCAAAATACGACATTTCAGATGCTTGATTATCGGCAGCAGACGCTTGACTTCAATCTTCAGTCTTTTTGCTGTTGCTGCTTTTGTACTTTTGCCTTTATTCACGCTTTTTTTCGCTTTCGTCTATTGGAGTTGCTGAAGGTTTTGTCTTCTTCTATTACAGTACTTGATGCTTCAGAACTTTATTGAAAAAGGTACCTCATTTTCTGGTCAAGATTGGTCTTTGAATATCTTAATACTTCGATTCAAAATTACTTCTCCACCCATTAAAATGGCTTGTATTCTGAGTAGACGCTTGATTAGCTTCACTGGACGCTTCTTAAAAGATCTAAGGCGCTTGGTTATGCACTTGGCACATTCACAAGGCTATTTAACTCATAGCATTCTGACCATTTAGCGTATTATGCTTCTTTGACCCTGTTGCTGGCCGAATTACGATTCGATGTCTTCATGAAACATGTTTATACGGATATTAGCTTTAATGAATACCGGTTTCATCCAATTCAAACACCATCAGCTCAATATATGGCCGTCAGACGCTACAAAGGTATGACTGTCAGGAACGGCATCACGTCACCAACTTACGGATGCATTTTGACAAAGATAGAGATTGATTTCACTCTTAACCTCTTCACGAGAGTTGCAGACATTTCTTTATGCCTTCCAACGACACCGAGATCGATAATTTTGAAAACCCAAAGCTCCGGAACATGTCAGCAGATGGTTGCATGTTCTGATTGTCACGAACAGTATCACATCTGAAGCTCGAAGAAGGAATTTCACTCCGATAGAGATTGATACAGATCTCGGCTTCTTTAGGAAACAAGTAGGTATTTCTATTATCTTTATAAAAAAACCAAGATCACTTCATTAGGACTAGCGTACCTCAAAATACGACGTTTCGGACCCTTGATTATGGGCAGCAGACGGTTGACTTCAATCTTCAGTCTTTTTGCTGTTGCTGCTTTTGTAATTTTACCTTTATTCATGCTTTTTTCGCTTTCGTCTATTGGAGTTGCTGAAGGTTTTGTCTTCTTCTATTACATTATTTGATGCTTCAGAACTTTATTGAAAAATGTACCTCATTTTCCGGTCAAGATTGGTCTTTGAATATCTTAATACTTCGATTCAAAATTACTTCTCCACCCATTAAAATGGTCTGTATTCTGAGTAGACGCTTGATGAGCTTCACTGGACACATCTTAAAAGAGCTAAGGGGCTTGGTTATCCACTTGGCACATTCACAAGGCTATTTAACTCATAGCATTCTAACCATTTAGAGTATTATGCTTCTTTGACCCTGTTACTAGCCGAATTACGATACGATGTCTTCATGAAACTTGTTTATATGGATATTAGCTTTAATGAGACACTGGTTTCATCCAATTCGAAAACGATCTGCTCAATATATGGCCATCAGACAATACAAAGGTATAACAGTCTGGAATGACATCACATCACCAACTTACGGATGCATTTTGACAAAGATAGAGATCGATTTCGCTCTTGACCTCTTCACGAGAGTTGCAGATATTTCTTTGAGCCTTCCAACGATACCGAGATTGATAATTTTGAACACCCAAAGCTCCAGAAATTGTGAGCAGACGGTTGCATGTTCTGATTGTCACGAACAGTATCACATCTCAAGCTCGAAGAAGGAATTTTACTCCGATAGAGATCGATACAGAACTCGGCTTCTTAAGGAAAAAGTAGGTATTTCTATTATCTTTCTAACAAAACCAAGATCACTTCATTAGGATGAGCATAGCTCAAAATACGACGTTACGGACCGTTGATTATGGGCCGCAGACGGTTGACTTCAATCTTCAGTATTTTTGCTGTTGCTGCTTTTGTAATTTTGCCATTTTTCACGCTTTTTTTTCGCTTTCGTCTATTGGAGTTGCTGAAGGTTTTGTCTTCTTCTATTACAGTACTTGATGCTTCAGAACTTTATTGAAAAAGGTACCTCATTTTCTGGTCAACATTGGTCTTTGAATATCTTAATACTTCGATTCAAAATTACTTCTCCACCCATTAAAATGGTCTATATTCTGAGTTGACGTTTGATTTGCTTCACTGGACGCATCTTAAAAGACCTAAAGCGCTTGGTTATCCAATTGGCACATTCATAAGGCTATTTAACTCACAGCATTCTGACCATTTAGCGTATTATGCTTCTTTGACCCTGTTACTGGCCGAATTACGATTCGATGCCTTCATGAAACTTGTTTATATGGATATTAGCTTTAATGAATACTGGTTTCATCCAATTCAAACACCATCTGCTCAATATATGGCCATCAGACGCTACAAAGGTATGACTGTCAGGAACGGCATCACATCACCAACTTACGGATGCATTTTGACAAAGATAGAGATCGTTTTCGCTCTTGACTTCTTCACGAAAGTTGCATATATTTCTTTGAGCCTTCCAACGATACCCAGAGCGATACTTTTGAAAGCCTAAATCTCCAGAAATTGTCAGCTGAAGGTTGCATATTCGAATTGTCACGAACAGTACCACCCTTCATTGTTGAAGAAGGAATTTCACTCAGATAGAGAAAGATTCAGATCTCGACTACTGCATGAAACTGGTAGGTATTTCTCTTATCTTTCTAAAAAAACCAAGATCACTTCATTAGGATGAGCATACCTCAAAATATGACGTTTCGCACCCTTGATTATCGGCAGCAGACGCTTGACTTCAATCTTCAGCCTTTTTGTTGTTGCAGCTTTTGTGCTTTTGTCTTTATTCACGCTTTTTTTCTCTTTCTTCTATTGGAGTTCCTGAAGGTTTTGTCTTCTTCTATTACAGTACTTGATGCTTCAGAACTTTATTGAAAAAGGGTACCTCATTTTATGGTCATGATTGGTCTTTGAATATCTTAATACTTCGATTCAAAATTACTTCTCCACCCATCAAAATGGCCTGTATACTGAGTAGACGCTTGATTAGCTTCATTGGACGCTTCTTAAAAGAGCTGCGCAGCTTGGTTATCCACTTGGCACATTCACAAGGCTGTTTAACTCATAGCATTCTGACCATTTAGCGTATTATGCTTCTTTGACCCTGTTACTGGCCGAATTACGATACGATGTCTTCATTAAATTTGTTTATATGGATATTAGCTTTAATGAGACACCGGTTTCATCCAATTCATAAACGATCAGCTCACTATATGGCCATCAGACACTACAAAGGTATAACCGTCTGGAACGACATCACGTCACCAACTCACGGTTGCATTTCGACAAAGATAGAGATCGATTTCGCTCTTGACCTCTTCACAAGAGGTGCAGATATTTATTTGGGCCTTCCAAAGATACCAGATCGATACATTTGAACACCCAAAGCTCCAAAAATTGTCAGCAGACGGTTGCATGTTCTGATTGTCACGAACAGTATCACATCTCAAGGTTAAAGAAGGAATTTCACTCCGATAGAGATTGATACAGATCTCGGCTTCTTCAGGAAACATGTTGGTATTTCTCTTATCTTTCTAACAAAACCAAGATCACTTCATTAGGACGAGCTCACATCAAAATATGACGTTTCGGACCCTTGATTATCGGCAGAAGATGGTTGACTTCAATCTTCAGTCTTTTTGCTGTTGCTGCTTCTGCACTTTTGCCTTTATTCACGCTTTTTTATTCTTTCGTCTATTGGAGTTGCTGAAGATTTTATCTTCCTCTATTACAGTACTTGATGCTTCAGAACTTTCTTCAAAAAGGTACCTCATTTTCTGATCAAGCTTGGTCTTTGAATATCTTAATACTTCGATTCAAATGTACTTCTCCACCCATCATAATGGTTTGTATTCTGAGTTGATGCTTGATTAGCTTCACTGGATGCTTTTTAAAAGAGCTAAGGCGCTTGGTTATCCACTTGGCACATTCACTAGGCTATTTAACTGATAGCATTCTGACCATTTACGTATTATGCTTCTTTGACCCTGTTACTGGCCGAATTACGATACGATGTCTTCCGGAAACTTGTTTATATGGATATTAGCTTTAATGAGACATCGGTTTCATCCAATTCGAAAACCATCAGCGCAATATATGGCCATCAGACACTACAAAGGTATAACAGTCTGGAACGCCATCACGTCACCAACTTACGGATGCATTTTGACAAAGATAGAGATCGATTTCGCTCTTGACTTCTTCACGAGAGTTGCAGATACTTATTTGGGCCTTCCAAAGACACCAGATCAATTCTTTTGAACACCCAAAGCTCCAGAAATTGTCAGCAGATTGTTGCAAGTTCTGATTGTCACAAACAGTATGTCAAGCTTGAAGAAGGAATTTCACTCCGATAGAGATTGATACAGATCTCGGCTTTTTCAAGAAACATGTTGGTATTTCTTTTATCTTTCTAAAAAAACCAGGATCACTTCATTACGACGAGCATACATCAAAATACGACGTTTCGAACCTTTGATTATCGGCAGCAGACGGTTGACTTCAATCTTCAGTCTTTTTGCTGTTGCTGCTTCTGTACTTTTGCCTTTATCCACGGTTTTTTACTCTTTCGACTATTGGAGTTGTTGAAGATTTTGTCTTCTTCTATTACAGTACTTGATGATTCAGAACTTTCTTGAAAAAGGTACCTCATTTTCTGGTCAAGCTTTGTCTTTGAATATCTTAAGACTTCGATTCAAATTTACTTCTCCACCCGTCAAATTTACTTCTCCACCCGTCATAATGGTCTGTATTCTGAATAGATGCTTGATTAGCTTCACTGGACGCTTCTTAAAAGAGCTTAGGCACTTGGTTATCCACTTGGCACATTCACAAGGCTATTTAACTCATAGCATTCGAACCATTTAGCGTATTATGCTTCTTGGACCCTGTTACTGGCCGAATTATGATACGATGTCTTCATGAAACTGGTTTATATGGATATTAGCACTAATGAGACACCAATTTCATCCAACTCGAAACCATCAGCTCAATATATAGCCATCAGACACTACAAAGGTATAACAGTCTGGAACGCCATCACGTCACCAACTTACGAATGCATTTTGACAAAGATAGAGATCGATTTCGCTCTTGACCTCTTCACCAGAGTTGCAGATATTTATTTGGGCCTTCCAAAGATACCAGATCGATACTTTTGAACACCGAAAGCTCCATAAATGGTCCGCAGACGGTTGCAAGTTATAATTGTCACGAACAGTATCACATGTCAAGCTTGAAGATGGAATTTCACTCCGATAGAGATTGATACAGATCTCGGCTTCTTCAGGAAACATGTAGGTATTTCTATTATCTTTCTAGCAAAACCAAGATCACTTCATTAGGACGAGCGTACATCAAAATATGACGTTTCGGACCCTTGACTATCGGCAGCAGAGGGTTGACTTCAATCTTCAGTCTTTTTGCTGTTGCTGCTTCTGTACTTTTGCCTTTATTCACGCTTTTGTACTCATTCTTCTATTGGAGTTGCTGAAGATTTTGTCTTCTTCTATTACAATACTTGATGCTTCAGAACTTTCTTGAAAAAGGTACCTCATTTTGTGGTCAAGTTTGGTCTTTGAATATCTTTATACTTCGATTCAAATTTACTTCTCCACCCACCATAATGGTCTGTATTCTAAGTTGATGCTTGATTAGCTTCACAGGACGCTTCTTAAAGAGGCTAAGGCGCTTGGTTGTCCACTTGGCACATTCACAAGGCTATTTTACTCATAGCATTTTGACCATTTAGCGTATTATGCTTCTTTGACCCTGTTGCTGGGCGAATTACGATACGATGTCTTCATGAAACTTGTTTCTATGGATATTAGCTTTAATGAGACATCGGTTTCATCCAATTCGAAAACGATCAGCTCAATATATGGCCATCATACACTACAAAGGTATAACAGTCAGGAACGACATCACGTCACCAAATTACGGATGCATTTTGACAAAGATAGAGATCGATTTCGCTCTTGACCTCTTCACCAGAGTTGCAGATATTTCTTTGAGCCTTCCAACGATACCGAGATCGATAATTTTGAACACCCAAAGCCCCAGAAATTGTCAGCAGATGGTTGTATGTTCTGATTTTCTAGAACAGTATCACATCTCAAGCTTGAAGAAGGAATTTTACTCCGATAGAGATTGTTACTGATCTCGGCTTCTTCAGGAAACATGTAGGTATTTCTATTATCTTTCTAACAAAACCAAGATCACATCATTAGGAAGAGAGTACCTCAAAATACGACGATTCAGACGCTTGATTATCGGCAGTAGACGCTTGACTTCAATCTTCAGTCTTTTTGCTGTTGCTGCTTTTGTTCTTTTGCCCTTATTCACGCTTTTTTTCGCTTTCGTCTATTGGAGTTGCTGAAAGTTTTGTCTTCTTCTATTAGAGTACTTGACGTTTCAGAACTTTATTGAAAAAGGTACCTCATTTTCTGGTCAAGAGTTATCTTTGAATATCTTAATACTTCGATTCAAATTTACTTCTCCACCCATCATAATGGTCTGTATTCTGATTAGATGCTTGATTAGCTTCACTGGACGCTTCTTAAAAGAGCTTAGGCACTTGGTTATCCACTTGGCACATTCACAAGGCTATTTAACTCATAGCATTCGGATCATTTAGCGTATTATGCTTCTTTGACCCTGTTACTGGCCGAATTACGATACGATGTCTTCATGAAACTTATTTATATGGATATTAGCTTTAATGAGACACCGGTTTCATCCAATTCGAAAACGATCAGCTCAATATATGGCCATCAGACACTACAAAGGTATAACAGTCTGGAACGACATCACATCACCAACTTACGGATGCATTTTGACAAAGACAGAGATCGATTTCGCTCTTGACCTCTTCACGAGAGTTGCAGATATTTATTTGAGCCTTCCACCGATACCGAGATTGATAATTTTGAACACCCAAAGCTCCAGAAATTATCAGCAGACGGTTGCATGTTCTGATTGTCACGAACAGTATCACATCTTAAGCTTGAAGAAGGAATTTCACTCCGATAGAGATTGATACAGATCTCGGATTCTTAAGGAAACAAGTAGGTATTTCAATTATCTTTCAACAAAACCATGATCACTTCATTGGGATGAGCATACCTCAAAATACGACGTTTCGGACCCTTGATTATGGGCCGCAGACGATTAACTTCAATCTTCAGTCTTTTTGCTCTTGCTGCTTTTGTAATTTTGCGTTTATTCACGCTTTTTTTCGCTTTCGTCTATTAGAGTTGCTGAAGGTTTTGTCTTCTTCTATTACAGTACTTGATGCTTCAGAACTTTATTGAAAAGGGTACCTCATTTTCTGGTCAACATTGGTCTTTGAATATCTTAATACTTCGATTCAAAATTACTTCTCCACCCATTAAAATGGTCTGTATTCTGAGTAGACGTTTGATTAGATTCACTGGACGCATCTTAAAAGAGCTAAGGCGCTTGGTTATCTACTTGGCACATTCACAAGGCTATTTAACTCATAGCATTCTGACCATTTAGCGTATTATGCTTCTTTGACCCTGTTACTGGCCGAATTACGATTCGATGTCTTCATGAAACTTGTTTATAAGGATATTAGCTTTAATGAATACCGGTTTCATCCAATTCGAACACCCTCTGCTCAATATATGGCCATCAGACGCTACAAAGGTATGACTGTCAGGAACGACATCACGTCACCAACTTACGGATGCATTTTGACAAAGATAGAGATCGTTTTCGCTCTTGACTTCTTCACGAAAGTTGCATATATTTCTTTGAGCCTTCCAACGATACCCAGATCGATACTTTTGAAAGCCTAAAGCTCCAGAAATTGTCAGCAGAAGGTTGCATATTCGAATTGTCACGAACAGTACCACACCTCATGCTTGAAGAAGGAATTTCACTCAGATAGAGATAGATTCAGATCTCGACTACTGCATGAAACTGGTAGGTATTTCTCTTATCTTACTAAAAAAATCAAGATCACTTCATTTGGATGAGCATACCTCAAAATATGACGTTTCGCACCCTTGATTATCGGCAGTAGACACTTGACTTCAATCTTCAGCCTTTTTGTTGTTACAGCTTTTGTGCTTTTGTCTTTATTCAGGCTTTTTTTCTCTTTCTTCAAATGGAGTTCCTGAAGGTTTTGTCTTCTTCTATTACTGTACTTGATGCCTCAGAACTTTATTGAAAAGGGTACCTCATTTTCTAGTCAAGATTGGTCTTTGAATATCTTAATACTTCGATTCAAAATTACTTCTCCACCCATTAAAATGGTCTGTATTCTGAGTAGACGTTTGATTAGATTCACTGGACGCATCTTAAAAGAGCTAAGGCGCTTGGTTATCTACTTGGCACATTCACAAGGCTATTTAACTCATAGCATTCTGACCATTTAGCGTATTATGCTTCTTTGACCCTGTTACTGGCCGAATTACGATTCGATGTCTTCATGAAACTTGTTTATAAGGATATTAGTTTTAATGAATACCGGTTTCATCCAATTCGAACACCCTCTGCTCAATATATGGCCATCAGACGCTACAAAGGTATGACTGTCAGGAACGACATCACGTCACCAACTTACGGATGCATTTTGACAAAGATAGAGATCGTTTTCGCTCTTGACTTCTTCACGAAAGTTGCATATATTTCTTTGAGCCTTCCAACGATACCCAGATCGATACTTTTGAAAGCCTAAAGCTCCAGAAATTGTCAGCAGAAGGTTGCATATTCGAATTGTCACGAACAGTACCACACCTCATGCTTGAAGAAGGAATTTCACTCAGATAGAGATAGATTCAGATCTCGACTACTGCATGAAACTGGTAGGTATTTCTCTTATCTTACTAAAAAAATCAAGATCACTTCATTTGGATGAGCATACCTCAAAATATGACGTTTCGCACCCTTGATTATCGGCAGTAGACACTTGACTTCAATCTTCAGCCTTTTTGTTGTTACAGCTTTTGTGCTTTTGTCTTTATTCAGGCTTTTTTTCTCTTTCTTCAAATGGAGTTGCTGAAGATTTTGTCTTCTTCTATTACAGTACTTGATGCTTCAGAACTTTCTTGAGAAAGGTACCTCATTTTCTGGTCAAGCTTGGTCTTTGAATATCTTAATACTTTGATTCAAATTTACTTCTCCACCCAGCATAATGGTTTGTATTCTGAGTTGATGCTTGATTAGCTTCACTGGACGCTTTTTAAAAGAGCTAAGGCGCTTGGTTATCCACTTGGCACATTCACAAGGCTATTTAACTGATAGCATTCTGACCATTTAGCGTATTATGCTTCTTTGACCCTGTAACTGGCCGAATTACGATATGATGTCTTCATGAAACTTGTTTATAAGGATATTAGCTTTAATGAATACCGGTTTCATCCAATTCGAACACCCTCTGCTCAGTATATGGCCATCAGACGCTACAAAGGTATGACTGTCAGGAACGACATCACGCCACCAACTTACGGATGCATTTTGACAAAGATAGAGATCATTTTCGCTCTTGACTTCTTCACGAAAGTTGCATATATTTCTTTGAGCCTTCCAACGATACCCAGATCGATACTTTTGAAAGCGTAAAGCTCCAGAAATTGTCAGCAGAAGGTTGCATATTCGAATTGTCACGAACAGTACCACACCTCATGCTTGAAGAAGGAATTTCACTCAGATAGAGATAGATTCAGATCTCGACTACTGCATGAAACTGGTAGGTATTTCTCTTATCTTACTAAAAAAACCAAGATCACTTCATTTGGATGAGCATACCTCAAAATATGATGTTTCGCACCCTTGATTATCGGCAGTAGACACTTGACTTCAATCTTCAGCCTTTTTGTTGTTGCAGCTTTTGTGCTTTTGTCTTTATTCAGGCTTTTTTTCTCTTTCTTCAAATGGAGTTCCTGAAGGTTTTGTCTTCTTCTATTACTGTACTTGATGCCTCAGAACTTTATTGAAAAGGGTACCTCATTTTCTAGTCAAGATTGGTCTTTGAATATCTTAATACTTCGATTCAAAATTACTTCTCCACCCATCAAAATGGTCAGTATTCTTAGTAGACGCTTGATTAGCTTCATTGGACGCTTCTTAAAAGAGCTACGGCGCTTGGTTATCCACTTGGCACATTCACAAGGCTATTTAACTCATAGCATTCGGACCATTGAGCGTATTATGCTTCTTTGACCCTGTTACTGGCCGAATTATGATTCGATGTCTTCACGAAACTTGTTTATATGGATATTAGCTTTAATGAGACACCGGTTTCGTCCAACTCGAAAACCATCAGCTCAATATATGGCCATCAGACACTACAAAGGTATAACAGTCTGGAATGCCATCACGTCACCAACTTACGAATGCATTTTGACAAAGATAGAGATCGATTTCGCTCTTGACCTCTTCACCAGAGTTGCAGATATTTATTTGGGCCTTCCAAAGATACCAGATCGATACTTTTGAACACCGAAAGCTCCATAAATGGTCCGCAGACGGTTGCAAGTTATAATTGTCACGAACAGTATCACATGTCAAGCTTGAAGATGGAATTTCACTCCGATAGAGATTGATACAGATCTCGGCTTCTTCAGGAAACATGTAGGTATTTCTATTATCTTTCTAGCAAAACCAAGATCCCTTCATTAGGACGAGCGTACATCAAAATATGACGTTTCGGACCCTTGATTATCGGCAGCAGAGGGTTGACTTCAATCTTCAGTCTTTTTGCTGTTGCTGCTTCTGTACTTTTGCCTTTATTCACGCTTTTGTACTCATTCTTCTATTGGAGTTGCTGAAGATTTTGTCTTCTTCTATTACAGCACTTGATGCTTCAGAACTTTCTTGAAAAAGGTACCTCATTTTGTGGTCAAGTTTGGTCTTTGAATATCTTTATACTTCGATTCAAATTTACTTCTCCACCCAGCATAATGGTCTGTATTCTAAGTTGATGCTTGATTAGCTTCACAGGACGCTTCTTAAAGGGGCTAAGGCGCTTGGTTGTCCACTTGGCACATTCACAAGGCTATTTTACTCATAGCATTTTGACCATTTAGCGTATTATGCTTCTTTGACCCTGTTGCTGGTCGAATTACGATACGATGTCTTCATGAAACTTGTTTCTATGGATATTAGCTTTAATGAGACATCGGTTTCATCCAATTCGAAAACGATCAGCTCAATATATGGCCATCATACACTACAAAGGTATAACAGTCTGGAACGACATCACGTCACCAATTACGGATGCATTTTGACAAAGATAGAGATCGATTTCGCTCTTGACCTCTTCACCAGAGTTGCAGATATTTCTTGAGCCTTCCAAAGATACCGAGATCGATAATTTTGAAACACCAAAGCCCCAGAAATTGTCAGCAGATGGTTGTATGTTCTGATTGTCATAGAACAGTATCACATCTCAAGCTTGAAGAAGGAATTTTACTCCGATAGAGATTGTTACTGATCTCGGCTTCTTCAGGAAACATGTAGGTATTTCTATTATCTTTCTAACAAAACCAAGATCACATCATTTAGGAAGAGAGTAACCTCAAAATACGACGTTTCAGACGCTTGATTATCGGCAGTAGACGCTGACTTCAATCTTCAGTCTTTTTGCTGTTGCTGCTTTTGTTCTTTTGCCCTTATTCACGCTTTTTTTCGCTTTCGTCTATTGGAGTTGCTGAAAGTTTAGTCTTCTTCTATTAGAGTACTTGATGTTTCAGAACTTTATTGAAAAAGGTACCTCATTTTCTGGTCAAGAGTTGTCTTTGAATATCTTAATACTTCGATTCAAATTTACTTCTCCACCCATCATAATGGTCTGTATTCTGATTAGATGCTTGATTAGCTTCACTGGACGCTTCTTAAAAGAGCTTAGGCACTTGGTTATCCACTTGGCACATTCAACAAGGCTATTTAACTCATAGCATTACGGATCATTTAGCGTATTATGCTTCTTTGACCCTGTAACTGGCCGAATTACGATACGATGTCTTCATGAAACATATTTATATGGATATTAGCTTTAATGAGAACACCGGTTTCATCCAATTCGAAAACGATCAGCTCAATAATATGGCCATCAGACACTACAAAGGTATA